>VWYE01021135.1:257719-489719 GCA_013398995.1 Alaudala cheleensis | reverse complement strand
CCCCCCCCACCCCCAGCCCTGCGAGCTGGGGGTAGGGGGAAAGCAGAGCACTTCGCTCACCTGCGGCCAAGAACAGAAAAAAAGACCTCCTCCCGGAAATTCCTGCAGCTTTTAACCCCTTGGATTCTCAGGGGCGTATCTAACCTACTTTTAACTACTTCCTCTGGGGCCACTTCCCCTAAACCACGACAGTTTTTCAACCTGAAAATTCAGGTTTTTTTCATCTCTCTAGTTTGTTTCAGAGATAACTTCAATACTACTACTACTATTTCATAATTAGCCGTCTAACTTTAAACATTTATTTCTTTGTTTTTACAAAATTTTCCTTGAATATTTTTGGTGACTTTAGTAAAAAAAACCAATTATGGTGTGTTCTTATAATCATAAATGTACTATTCTCTCACTCAGGATATTGAAGACCTGTCATATGTCAGCTAATTTATCTTCTATATTGGAACTATTAAGTTTCAATAAAGTTAATTCTTCTATAATTTCGCAGAGTTATCAAAAGAGTATCATATTTTTGTTGTTCTGTTTTCTATAGATTAAGAATACGGGTTAAAACCACTACACTTTTTTTTTCTGGTTTGAAGATTATTCACTGTATTATATGTCCCTGGCAGAATATTGTAGTTGCAGAGAGAAAATTTTGTGATAAATTCTGAAGTTTCTGTAGTTCCACAGACCCTATTGACAATATGGTAATTTTACTGGGTATGAGCCTTCAATCAGCTTTTGCTACAAGCTCTGCTTTTAATGATTTTGCCAAACTCTCATGTAATTAATCATAGATATTATTCAGAAAGTTGCAGAATACTTCTAGTGAAGTAAGTTTTATATAAAAAAGCAATTTTTTTTGTTTAATAGCAAGGTATAATTAAAATTTTTCAGCTTTTTACACTTAACGCTTTGTCCAAGGAAAAGCAGGTGTCTCATTCTATCTACAAAAGAGATAGATTAAATAAGCTTCACTGCAGCCCTGCTCAACCTTGTCCTAAACATGCAGTGTAAATCAATCAGGAGGCTTTCAGATAGAAAACTTTATTTAAACTATAATATAATTTGCATGAGAGCAATTTTATATATCATTTAATCTATCCCAGCATGCATTTGGTGCAATCAGTCTCTTTCCAAAGTTATTTATTTTAGTGTGCATACTTAGTTACTTAATTCATTCACCTTATTGGTGAACAATTTCTCAATTGATATGATATGGTGAGGAAAAAAACCAAAATAAATACAGGAGATAATTTTGTATTGGAAGTAGTCCAAACCAAAGAAATGCCATCAATACCAGGTATACCTTCAGACTGGGAGGTATTCATGCACATTAGCAACAAAGACTGAAGCTGAAATACCAAACCATGGTAACATCAGATTCAGTGTTTGGTCCAACATCAGCAGCAGTAAATGGGATTGAACTTCTTTAACCAGGTTAATGACATGAGCTGCTTTTTTTTTTTTTTTTTTTTTTTTTTTTTTTTTTGTGGTGTGCATCTGAGGCAAATGCTCAGCAGTGCCACCTTTCTTTTCCTCGTCATATACTACTGCTATTGCACTTCACTGCTTATGTCTGCGTAAATGAAGGACTTTATGAACAAAGAACAAAACAAAGGAGATTAAAAGAAACATAATGGCCTTGTTTAATCCCACCTGCATTAGAAATCTGTTTTTCAAAGTTCAGTTTGTAGCATTGGCAAGAGATAAATGGCTTAAGGGAAAAACTCAGACCCTGGTGGGCTGAAAAGCTCTTTAGAAATGCCTGTGTCTCATCAATGACTGTATGCCTGGAGTCTGTTAAACATTAAAGGCTTTTTATTTTTTCCTTTTCCCCTAAATTGCCTGGAAAAGGAATGGAAAAAATATAGTTTGAACTTTGATATTAAACACTGTGAACTGTAAAGACTAAATCCAACCAGGTAGAGACAGCCCATGATAAATCTAAATCTGCATTAGGTCTCTCCTTCCTCTCCTTCTCTCTGTAAATGAATCAACTCTCTTTAAAATAATAATTATATTAATCTTAAACTTAGACACAATAAATGGTTTGAACTTCTGTTTTTTCCAAAGACAGTAAAATTAAAGGTTTCTTTTGTTCTTACTAGTTCAACTTTCTAGCATCAGATTGTTTAAATCTCACTTCTGGTGACAGTAGATTCATTATCCAAAATCAGTGGTATATGTCCTCTGGTTTCTGGCTCTTTCTACAGGCCACTGATCCTAAACTTATTATTCCATGTGTAAAAATTCAGAAGACCAAGTTTTCATCTCACTTTGAAGGATTGAAGATAGTTATTTTGAAGTATTTTAATTGGCCATGCATGGCCAGAGCTAGCTGATTAAAATGTTTCTTCAGGGTTTTCTTCAACATTCATATTAAATATATTTTGGTACTATTTTATTCCTGTAATTCAAAATGCTTAACTAATTTATCTAATATTAAATTTAGATGCCCATTAGTATGTAATCTAATTGAAAAGTACATTTTGAATGCTGGCAAAAATAATTTGTTTGCCTAGCTTATATGGCAACACATTAATAAAAAAAGAGTCAGAGAGATGAAACAGGAAAGAAATAGATGCTTTTTAACAAAAGAGGAAAGAGTTAGTTGAAACTGAGAATGAAGATAAAAAAGATACTGGAACCATACTGTTTGAGGGGGGGAAAGAAGCAAGAGGTAGTATAATGGGAGGTAGTATATGACCAGAGGCTCTTCAGACAACTTTCACTGACTGCCTGTAAATTTCATTCTGATTTTTAGCAATAAGTAGTCAACATGTTCTGAGCTAATGTCCTTCCCTTGACATTTCTGTTAGTCTATAATTTCTTGATTTTAAATGCCTTCCAAACTGCTACATGAAATGTAATGTAAATGAAAGTAAATTGAGATGAGATAGTATTCACATTCATTTTTCAGCTTTTGCTTTGCCTTGATAAAAGGGGGAAAAAATTAAAGGCACAAAATCAAGGACAAGCATGCTTGAAATGCATGGAGGCTAAAGTATGAATGCTTTAAATTAAGATAAAACTATGTGTAAGACTGAAGAAATGGATTAAATCTTTAACCTTGTACAGTGCAGGGATGGATACAATATACAGCACATTTTTCCAAGTCATCTTGTCAAAAACATATGTTCCATAGTATTAACATACTGGTAGGTGCTCATAAATATCATGATCTCAAGGTCATATCAAAAGGCACAAAATATTTGAAAGTTTCCTTTTGTTCTTTCTTAGTCGAGGATGGTTCCCTCCACTCAGTTTGGGACATATAAACCCACAAAGCAAGTATTTTTCATTATGGTATTTCTGGAAGCTGGAAGACAGAACACACTTTACAAAGCGATGTAATTAGTAATAGGAACCAATGAACCAAAGAATATACAGGCAATCAAAAATAAAAGCAGCTTCATAATAATTTCTCCTAGAAAAAGAGATGTGTAATTTACAGTGGTGGAAGCTGCATTACAGACTTCTCTGAGCAAGTGTTAAGATTGCTTGTATTTTTTTAGACTTGTAACCCAAAATAGCTGATATGTGATGGTTGTGCTGAGCTAGTGTGAGTCTATGTGCCTAAGTCTATGGCAGATGCTAGTCACAATATTCAATAGGCTGAGTCTGCAGAGGTATCCTGGAGAGATGGTTGATTTTCAAGGATCATTTCTTGCCTGCGCACAAATGGTCCAGCCCAGTGTGTAGCAATTCAAAGAAAAGTGGCAGAAGGACTGCGTGGGTGAGCAAGGAGCTCCTGATTAAACTGAAACATAGAAAGGAAGCATGCAGGATATGCAAGCAGGGGCATGCAGCCCTAGAGGAGTATAAAGACATTGTCTGATCATGGAGGGATAGGGTTAGGGAAGACAAAGCCCATCTGCACTTAAACCTGCTGTGGGATGGGAAGGTCAAGAAGATGGGCTTCTACAGCTACAGCAACAGGAAAAGAATAACTAGGGGAAATTCGAGCCAGCTGCTGAAGGGGGAAGGAGACCAGCTGGAACTTGATATGGAGAAGGCTGAAGTAACACTTTCTTTTCTTCAGCCTTTCATTAGAAAGAAAGGCCTTCAGGAATTAAGTATGTTAAAGATGTGGTGTTTGCCATATACAATCATATACTGCGTGAAGGTAAGGTACATTGTCAAATACCATATTAATAGGGATATTCAATACATGCTCCAGAACCAGGCAGAGAATATTCATGTAAAGTCAGATGATGTGAAACAGACTGGAGGAATACTAGAACACCTTTTAAAGGATACTCAAATACAGAGGATTAAAAGTTCTGCGTGTTATTAATATGTCTTTTCTTTCCCTTCCATCTTTCAAATTTTCACCGAAGCAGAGAAAGATGCAGAAAGATAGAGCCCTATCTTCCCCCCCCTACAAATACAATGTGGCACAGTGTTGTGGCTTAACACAGGATGGTATCTAAGTACCAGGCATTCATCACATGTCTAGGAATAACATAATGTACATTGCTTAGAACTGTCCTTGCCTACCTTCCTTCAACCTGCAGCAGAGTATAGGGAACTCTAGAGGTCTGATTCACCTGTTGACACTGGCTATTTATCTCCTTTGTCTCTATAAGCTGCTTTTAAATTATAACTCTCATAAAAATTGCCTGAAGTTACAAAGTGTATAACCAGGCTTAGCTGCCTGTAACTTCATTAGAAGCAAACCTAAAGCCTGACAGTTTAATGCTTTAAATGTGTATACATTTTGGTGAATATTATTCCCTCATCATAACCACATGAATGTCACAACTTTCCCTACTAACAAGATTCCCTTTAAACAGCTGACTGAAAGAAAAGCTCACTGTGTGATAAATTAACATGAAAGGAAAACGTAAATCTTTCAGAGCAATGCTGGCATCCAGCTAGCTACTGAAATATTACCTGGAGCAGTGTAGACAGGCTCTCGTAGGTGAACCTGTGTGCTGGATTAATGACCTGTGCATGTTAGTAGCTCCTCAAATGCTGTTGCCTGAATGACAGCAACTTTTCTAAAAATCACCTCAGTTAAATGACTCCTACCTGCAATACTCCAGTCTCCAACAGCTCCCATCCTCCTTTTGGATTGATTTGCAGTCCAAAATGATCAAGCTCCTTGAAAGCTTGCTTATAGGAATGTAAAGTGCATCAGAGCACTCAGACTAGGTCAGTGCCCTCAATTGCCAAAGTTCGATGGAAAGTTAAGAGCAGATGTTGGGCCATTGTCAGCATACGTAGCAAGAAAATTGGATCTTTGACATTGAGAAGGAGAAACAAACCATTGGTGATGTCACTAAACATACTGATATACCCATAAATACACATTCTACTTAACTGTTAGTGAGGAATTAGAAGGCAAAATTGCAGAACTATTTTAGCATTAATACTGCCTTGTACTTCCCGTGCTATCATTCCTTCGATGTTATATTATTGCTCAGTTAACTGACTCCAGCTCACAGATGTTGTCACTACTTGACATATGTAGCTGCCCACTCGGGGCTCAGCCACAATTCGCAGGGATCTTTGGGTGCTCCGAGTAACAGCCTCCGACACCCCCTTCGGTCAGCGGGGAAATGAGAAACGAGACGGGTTCTTGTCCAGGAGAATCTGAGAGTCTATTTATTGTGTATAGCCCACAGATGCCACGAGACAAGAACCAGGACAATGGTGAGACAGCAGGTTTTAAAGGGTACATATAGGGCGTGGTTTAGTCAGGCTCCAATTACCACAGGAGCAGGAGCTGCATCTCACCTCCCCTCAGCTTGGGGTGGTGGCAGGAGCCACAGACATATCACTAAATGCTTTCTTCATAACCATCAACACACACTCTTGTGCAACAAAGTGCTGGATCATCTTGTGGTCTTGAACCCCCTTCATTACCCATGTGCTTCTATGTCACCTGAAAATCTTGCTAATAGGAAAAAACAAGAAACAAACCTATGTTTATCAAGTAGCCTTTCTTCAACATGTCAGTAATACAGCTTCATTAAAACATGTACTGAATATAATTTTCTTTATTCTCTGAAACACAATTCAGTCTTAATTAATCTGAAGTAATTCTCACATTCTGACATCATCAGGAGCTGCAGTAGCTTACAAGAACCAGCATGCCTACACTAAAAATAATAAATTTTTCTCTCATCTTTTTGTATAGCTCTCTCCATGGTAGGTTAACTTTGCATATTTCTTTGTATTTAACCAAGGCATTTATGAAAATTATACAGCGTGGATTGATTTCCAGAGCCTAAGTACTTTTTATTTCTCAATACGTATCAGGTATTCTGCATGTTGAAGGAAGCATCTATCATAAATGGATGTAATTCATATGAAATTTGCATCAAAAGAAACCCAAACCAAAAAAATGAGACTTCAATGTTTTGAAAGTCATGTGAAATAAACAATAAGCATAGACATAGGGAATAAAAATATGTATTGTTCACAGATTTCATGACAATTAATGTTTCCATGGATTTACCTGAAATTATTGTGTGCTTTTTCCCATTATTTATACTTTTATATAACTATAAAATACTAAACTCTGGAAAATCTACTGTGTTGTTTTAGTTCTGTTTTTTTTTCCTCGAAAACTCTGCTCTTGCTGTAAAAATTATACGTTATTTATTAAAAAAAAAAATTGAACTTGAAGTTAAACAAAAGATACATAGTGAATTACTTTAATCCCTTCCTCTTACACAAAAAAAAATATTTTGCTGGCAGAAAAGGCAACTTGAATAAGCAATAAAAAACCTCTATTTGTCAGATACTCATGCTTATACTCATGCTTATAAATCAAAATTTGTTTTTTCTATACAATTCTTCTATTATTAACAATTTTTAGTTCTTAAATAACATAAATGTCAATAATTAAAATGGACATGGCTATGATTCTTACCAATGCTGTAAATTTTCAAAACAGTCCATTTTTTTTCTTATGTAGATTGGCAAAAAACATTATGATACCTTAGTATTTAAAGCATCAACAAATATTCATTTTTTCCGGCACAAGTTTGTTACTATAGAAAAGAAAAAGATAGTCTTTTGTCCTCAAGAACTCAGGATATAATAGACAAAAAAAAAAAAAAAAGAATATAAGAAGATTAAATTCTTTTGTTTGGTTGTCTTCTTTTCCTTCAGGATTAGGTGCCATATTGTTACTACTGCCCAAGTCCTATGTCTTCTCATGATGAGTTAGAGCTCATGGAAAGAGGCAGTACAGTATTTCTGTGTCTAAAATGCCTGTGTGAACAGAACTATTTTTTCATTTCTGGTAGAGTATGTTTTTAAAGAGAATTATGTTTCAGCTACAGTGCTATTTCTCACAGCTGCCAACTGTCTAAATGTATGACTGAGACTTTTTGTAATAGTTTTATCTTGTGATTCCCTGTTGCAGGGATTTATTGACTAACATAAATTTTGTTATGTAATTGCCCTGCTACTAAAACAGACTACATCAGTCTCTGCCTTTCCTGTTGGAGCTGTTCCACTTTAAATAAATAAATATTCACTGGGCCAGAACAAATGAGTGATTGCCTCTATACACCAGTGATTAAGACACTTGCTTGGGAAATATGAGTCAGATTGAAGCTGTGGCTCCAATTGTTAATTATACGAAGTAGAAAGGCTCTGACTTGTCCTTTAATTTTTAGCAGCTTACATAGATTGCATGTCACATACAGGTACTTGAATCCCAGTTCTAAATCAGGCTAATTAGAAATAACTTGACATGATGTAGCTTGTACAGTCGGGACAATTGTGTGCTCTGAGAGGGAAGGAGGAGTCAGTACTTTTCTAGTACATGAACAAAAGCCCTATATGTGTTCCAGCAATTTCTAAAGAGGCATAATGAAATTAAATCTTGCATTGAACTGCATTTGACTGCTCTTCATAGGAACTATATATTTATTTAAAAGGTAGTAGTTAATACTACATTGGCAAAATATATTTTAATTACAAGAATGTACTTTGAGTCCCTTATTCATTATTGTGTGAATATATGTAAAGTGGATGTAAGCTTGTAACAAAAATTCTCTACCCTTAGCCTGTCAAGAAAAATAGTTTATCATCTCTACAAAAATGGGCACAAAAGTAAAAGGTTTTTTTTTCAACACTTTTTTTTTTTGGTGGTGGGGTAGGGAGAGAGGAAGAGGGAATAATTAGCAGAGGTTCACGTGATGAAAAATTAAGCCTTAAGATGACTTCAGAGACATATAAAATAAACTTATACCTGAGAATGCTTTCTAACTGAGAGAGTGATCAATACAAGGAAAAAAGGGATGTCTTGTGTTCAATTTATATGACCCATTTTAGACCTAAATATGAGGGTAAGATAAATCAAAGCCTGAAAGTGGCTATTTCTTTTCATATGTCATAAACCTGCTCTAGATGACCAATTTAGTGTATGCCTGTGTTGTAAATTGCAGTTAAAATGAACCAAAATCCCTCTTCTCCTGGCAATGTTGAGGAACTGGAAGAGATATATATTCCAGAGCCTGATTTCACATACATGTATGTGTATATACACATTTATTTATTTGCATTCTTATTGGGTATAATTTTATGGATTCTGTGGAAGGTAATGCTTTACTTGAACCAGATAGCCTATCTAATTTTTCTAATTTTTCCAAGATATTAGTGTCCTGGAGTTTGAAAAGTTACTTCTGATAGGCAGCATTTAAAACTAATATTTTTCTCATGCACTCAGATGCCCAATCAGTAGCTAGTATGTATTTACTGAGAGATAAAAAAGAAAGAGTTGAGAATTTATTTTAAAATATTCTAGCTTTTCTGTTTATAAAATGACAGAAATAAATACTTTAAACTGCCTCGTATTTAAATTCAAAACTAGTTTTATAATAAAATAAACCCCTCTATTTGTCAGATACTCATGCTTATAAATGAAAATTTGTTTTTTCTATACAAAAACCAAATTTTTTTATAGTCTGCTACTAGATATTCTTATTACGGGAGACATTGTCTTTCAAGTAGCTTAATATTTAACAGGAAGCCAATGGACCCAAGTGACTTCCTAGTTAATGTGGTTGCCATCAGAATTAGAGAGGAATCAGCATTTTAGCCTATGAGCCAGTTACACATTGCAGTGAGCCAGTAACTTTAACAGCTGATTGACAGAAAACAGTTGCTGCTGCACCAGGCTAATCCTCTAACTCAGAATTTAAGAGTGTTATCCTGAATTATACTGATACAAAGACTTCTAAAAGTCATGTAATTCTTCCTGAAGGGTCGAGACAATAAACCTTTTTTTTCTTTGAAAAAAGAAGAAATTAGACATATTTTTATAGAAATTAGATATTAGGTATCTATAAAATAAAATAATTGAATAATAGGAATCTAAATGTATTTCATCACCCCTCCTCCAGCCTGCACTAATCTTTGTTCCATGATACTATTATAAAGATTCTAAATGTCTGCATTTTTAAAGCAAGAAAAAAAGGCAAAGAAAACCCCTGTCAGGGGAAAAAAAAAATAAAGGCTTGACATGTTTTCGGCATGGAACAGTCTCTTCTTCAGCAGAACAGAGATGCTTGTTTGAGGCCTGAAACTGACAATATTGTCTGGATGGGTGACAGGTATCTGATCTCATCAATGCATACTAGAAACAGGTGCATTACACCCCAGGATTTCTAATGTGCTACAGGGCTCTGTAATTCATAGAAGCTGCAGAAACAGCAACTTGTATCTGTCATAAGGCTGGTACTACCTGTCTCTCAAGCCAGAATCTAGCAACGTCAGCTGTACAGCTCTTTCTCTGAGGCTGTCCAAAATGGTACCACCCCCTGGCCCTCTTCCTAAACATTGCCTGGAAAAAGTCGATAAACTGCCACTTTACCAACTTGTCCAATTTCAGCCATATCTAGATACCATCACCCTGGTCTGCTACAAAAAAGTATTGCAGCAGTCACTGCTAGGAGTTGTAAAAATCTTGTTTTGTAGATGTTAATTGTTTCCAGGTTAAAAACAAAATCATATCTGCAGAACAAAAAAAGTGGCAGAATAACAACATCCCACTTCAGGCTCAAAAAGTCCATGGTTTGCAAAATTTGAAGTGTACTGAGGTCAGACTGAGGAAGAAACTGATGCTCTTTCTTATCTTTACTAGTTATCCGGTGTCAATTACTGTCAGAGCCAAGACAATGAATTACATGGTCTTTTTGTTCTCTTTTGTAGGGACTTTTTTTTTCCCAGTCTTAAAGAGGAAGAGGATGCAAAAGTCCCTTCCAGAAAATGTATTGAATTTGGAGATCCAACCCAAACATGACAAGTTAAGATCAAGGTCACAATTTTAAGGTTTGTATGCTTGCCTTAAGATATTTCTAAGTATTGAAGAGATAGTCAAAAGAAAAAAAAATAGAAGTAATAATTACTTCCCTAAATAACTAATGCTTAAAACAGTTTTAAAGGAATTTTTCCCTGGACTATTGACAGTTAAACTTATTGAGTTAAACTCAAAATAAACAGTGAGTTAGGTATCTCAACATCCATAGTGCCAGTGTAAGACCTATGGAATGATTACATTCACCTAAGTGTGGGATGTCCTGGATTATCCCACATGGCCTTCAGCTGCTGCTACTGAAGCATGGGTCTTGTCTCTGCTTTGTTTCATATATCCTAGATCTATGTGGATATCTTAGTCTAGCAACATTTGTAGTGATGCTGCACATCAAATTCTAGGCAAATGTTTTAATATCCCAATCAAAAAAGTTAATTAAGTTTAGACAATTATGCAGGCAGCCACAACTACTTTTTTATTGATGTGAATAGATCTTATGTCTCTTATCTATTTATAGGTCTTAATTGACCTACTGACTCTCTGATTTATATATATTTTTGAGAATTTAAAATGACTGGTTTACCTGAAGACTCATGAATCTACAATACAAAGCTGAAAACCTGTGGTGGTCTTGGCCATATTAGTTATTTAAACATGGAAAACTAGTGGTATTTCCAACCTGATAAGTTGTTTAAGACAGCCTTACCAGACAGGTGTGAAGGACAACAATCTTATTGGAAACATGCATCTTTCTACAACAGCAAGCCTAAGCACAAGGATACTAAAAAGATGCTAAAACAGCATTAGATCATTAAAAAAATCTGATAATTTAGGAAGAAAATTTGACGTGAGCTGCCATTTCCTAAATATCAACATTGTTTCTGCTGTGCACATGCTAAAGAAAGCCAACTGACCTTCAGCTGCCAGGCCAGAAAGGTTCTTACATAGACTGTGTCTTTCAGATATATAAGGTGTTCAGACAGCCCTAGTCACCTGCATTTAAACATCTGAAGTCCTCTGCTACCAATGTAGCACAAAACATAATCATATTGTAGAATTCATATCAATATTAAACTGAAAAAACATAAAAGGAAAAGATGTAAGTATTGAATTGAATATGAAAACCTGAAAAGTACATTGCAAGCTAGGAAATTCCACCTTAACTTTTGAGTGGAAAAACCTCTGAGACAGTTATAAGTAAATTAATATTTAAATAGATTCAGCAAGTGTACTACTGTCAAACAATTTAAAATCCTTATAATGCTTAGATCAAATAATGTTGCTTGGCAACTTTTCCAATGGAAGAGGCTAGCAAATAGAAACAAATGACATGTGATCATAAAAGATGCCTGACAATACTGGGGCACATGAAGGAAAGATATACAGTAAGGGAGGAATGAAAACTCCTAAGGAGAAAGTTCCAGTGTGGTTTTGTGTGCAGTTTTGACTATTTATTTAAAAACTAAATAAACAAACAAACAAACAACCAAACCCCTCCCAAAAACAAAACAAAACAAAACAAAACAAAACAAAACAAAACAAAACAAAAAAAAATGAACAAACACAAATACACCTTGGAAAAATATAATGAAGGAATGTTATAATGACCAAAGCTCCAGACAAGTATCATACAAGAATAAGCTTGTGAGTAGCTTTATTTTCTTCTCTACTAGTTAATCAGGGGAAAAAAAGGCAATAGAGAAAATTGAACACTGCAGTCCAAAGAACAGCATAAACTCATTAGCAAATGACTGCAGATTGTCAGAAGAAGAAGTTTCATCTGGAAATTAGATGTGTTTTGCCAATGAGGCTGAAGTTCCAAAAATAATCTCTAGCAGGATGAATGGTAGAAATAAGTTCCATTGTGACAATTCCACAAAATTCTGAGTGCCAAGGAATGATATTCTTTTGCCCAATGATGGCACAGACTACTGTCTGGAGATCACAACTGATGACTAAGATGTTCATCTTAACTCCAAACTACTGTTTATAGCATGCTTCTGTGCAAAATCTCAGCTGATTAGTGAGGAAATGCAAAGACAAATTTTGAAGAAAATTTACTTTGTAAATAGTTGGGCAATGTCTACAAAAAGGCATTTAAGGCAAAAGAAAGTAGGATTTAGGGACTCTTCTCAACTTTTCAATTTCCTAAAGACTTGCTCACATTTTGCTTTATCTGAAATGGGATAAGTTTGTTAAGGAATGGTCTATTAGTCTGAAAACTAAGTTTTTTTTTAAAAAAAGAAAACCCAGAAACTCTTTACTTCAGGAGAGTAGTGCACACTTTGTTGTATATTAGGGGAATCTGGGTGTTCAAACATCTGTTCTTTTACTAGGGTTTCCAATCTCTGTACAGGGAGTAAAACCAAAAAGGACAAGGGAAAGACCTGCCCTTGACTACTACCAGCTGTCCGTGAGGGAAGGAACTCTACTTCTATAAGAAATTATACAAGTGAGTGTCTTCCAGCTTTTAAAATGAGGATTGAGACAAAGCCAGATTAACAGAACAAAGAACAAGAGCTGCAGGGTGTACTGTGGTCCTTATTCTACTTCTCCTTTTAAAAAACCTTGTAGATTTTACTGGATTCCTTTTCAAGTCCCAGATCATTACCAGACATTGCTATGTAATTCTTCTCTGTATAGGACCTTGGCTTTCTAAAGTATTCAGGGAAAGGAGAGAAAAATAACCAGTTAAACAATAAATTTCTCCTTAAACCAACATGAAGCAATTTCATACAAATTAATTTTATTAATGTTGCTTGTATTAGCACCAATTTCAGAAGATCAGAAGATCTGTAGTTTCAGTTAATGAAATGATGGATCTTTCTGCAAAAGTAAATTGAAATAGTTCAACTTTCTTTCTGACATTTAATGTTGAGCCAGATTTACAGTTTAGTTCTTATAGGTAGAATATCAGCACCTCAAGAGGTCAAAAGACATAATTTTTCTGGTTTTTATTGTTGGTNTCAGAAGATCTGTAGTTTCAGTTATGTCAAAAGACATAATTTTTCTTGTTTTTATTGTTGGTTTAATAATAAAAATAGATTACTGAAACTTATAATACCACATAGGTGGTCATTAAGCTGTTACTTTCAGAATATTGCAAAATCCATAAAACTTGTATTTGGATTTGAATATTGCTGCCCATATATTAATTTTTATATAGTCACCCTCTAACCAACACTTAGATCAGAGGTTTTGGCAATATCTATAGTATGTTGACATTTAAGGATGACAAATTTTCTCTTTTCCCTTTTATTTAAGTAAAACAGGGGAGACTAAATCAGAAAGAACACATTGAAAGAAAAAAAAAGTGTGATCTAAAAATAACAATGAGTAACTCCTGCTGTAGCCAGCAAATCAGTTCCCACTGATTTGGGAATTCAAGGACACTTAAGCAGACAGTTTGATCATTTCAGAGTGTCTGCACATTTATATGTTGTTATCATGTACAAATCTAAAGGTGCTTTTTCAGAGAAGCGTAGTACCATCTTTTTAGCAACATTTGCTGACTTTAAATGATCCCACTTATAACCTGAAATAAAAATACATAAGTGGTGCTGCAGAAAAGAGATCCCCATATACATTTCAGCATGTGTTTTTAAATCCTCTGACTGAAACTCACAATCCTTTTACCAGCTTAGAACACTGATAGTAATTCTATTACCACTGCAATAGCCATCCCTCTCTAATTCTCTAGACACAATTACTGTGCACCATGCAAGATGAATACAAATTAACAGAAGAAAAAACACCATAGAAAAGAGAAAATCAGTGTGGGCTGTAATGTTCCTGCAGGGGATGCTCTTGCACTCTCGAGTTTAGCTGAATGAGCTTCCAGTTCCAGAAACAGCTGAAAAGGAACAGAAGGGGGAAGAGGGGGGGAGGGTGTCATTAAAAAAAAAAGAAAAGAATTAAAAAAAAATAAACCCAAAACATCAAGCAATGTTCTGTATTTGATTTTTCTTCTGCCCTTGGTAATTCATACAGATACAATTAAAATTTTAATTAGCACTGTTATCTAGGGTAGGATTTTTTTCATTGCATGTAGCTATTCACAACTTTAAAGAAAGCATTCATGGATAGTATTTAGACAAAAATCCATTCTTTTTCACTTTTTGGTCAGTAAGTATTTCTATTTAAATTTATGCTGAATTATAAGGGAATAAATTTCAAATGCTTTTTTTTTTTTCTTTAATAAAACTCCTGATTTCTGCCACCTTTACAAAAAAGTACATACACCATAAACAAACTTTAGCAATGGGCATAGAGAAAAATAAGGTGAAAGCCTTTGATTTTTTTAACAAAAAACTAGAGAAGCTGAACACTTCAGCTGCAGTTTACCACCACCTCTGCTGGAAGCATATGGGGCATGATGACAGCCAATTTTAGTTTCCACAGAAGAGAATTTAAAGGTGAACAGTACTACCTAATAGGCCAGTTTGCAGAAACACAATGCTATGAAGGAGTTGGGAAAAATTATTGTTGATTTTTAGATGCTCCTTATTTTGCCTTACTCCTCATATAGCCTTTTTAATGGAAGGCTACCTTCCAATTTTCTCAGCTTTGGTAAAGTTTATAAATCTTAACATCCCACCACGTTTTATAACTCTAAGAACATCTGCCTGGCTCAGTGCAATGCAGATTTGTATTTTCATAGAGAAGAACTTACTCTATTGCTATGGAGAATTAAATAAGTTATGTTTTTTCATAATAGCTGTATCATTAAAAATTTTTATTTATTAAAAATAACCATCTCAAGACAGGAATTGCACTGCTCAACTTATGTACTAAATTGGACTTTTATTTTTATCTCTACTGAGGTAAGCACCCAGGCTAGGAGAGAAAAACATTGTTTGAGGTTCTAGAGGTGGTTACCCTCTTCCTTCCCAGTCAATAATCTAGGTAGGCATTTTATTCATAAGTGTTGTTTTCCTAAGTGCTTTATTTTACATCTCAGTTTTTATGCTAAAATTAAACAGAATCTATCCTGCCCTAAATACTCTATTTAGTACCTAACTATTAACAACCTAACAAGGAGGCAACACATTTTCTCTCACTGTAAGAATATGAGATCTATGTAGAGGTCTGTCTAGATAGATCTACAGCTATGCTGAAGCTACATCCCTTCACCACCCTCTCATCTTACACTCAGTTTGATTTTTTATTTATTAATTAAATAACCAAAAATTGAGATAATAAAATATCTCCAGGAGTGTCTGTCTGAAAGTATTATAGGACTTTTGTGGGTTTTTTAATTTTTAGTTTGTCAGGGGTTTTTTTTTGTTTTGGGGTTTTTTTGTTTGTTTTCCTACATTCTCTTTCTCTCTCTCTCTTTTTTTTTTTTTTTCCTTTTCCTAAATTGTCCAGGGCTGAATCTTCTTTTTATAGTTTGAAATCTGATTACTAGGGGACCCCTCCAGCAGGCAGGAGAAATGTGTTAGCATTAGTCAATACAAGGAGAAGAATGAACATTGCTTTCCCCGTTTCCAAAAGTTTTCTGTGAGCCAACTGCCATTAAAAAGGTAGTTCCAGCATCTGCAGCTTCAGCTAGCTTAGCTCTCAAGGAAAGAAAAACCATACACGACAACACAAAAGGTCTGGATAAAGTCATTCCAGGCCTCTTCCTACTAACAAAGAGGTACCTTGTATTCCACTGGAGAAGTAAGTGCAGAGAGTAAATATACAGAATAGAAAGGTTCTTAGGCACAATCCTCTTTAGAATTTTCTCTTGGCTGTTTTTCTGACCTAGTGCTCAACATCGTGGTTGTTGTGAGTCTCTGTGTTGGTGACTAAATATTTCCAAGTAGGAGACTGAAATATCCAAGGCCCCAAATGGACACTGAAGAACAGCAGAGTCACCCCCACACCTACACCTTTCTTACCACATCAATCTCCAACCTTCTGCCTTCTTGCACTCAGCTCTGCTCTTCTGGCTATGCTATTCCTTTCCAGCTTTTATACATTCCTAACCAGGCTCATAGAAAATGGTCAGAGGGGAAAATGAAGAAATTACTGTTCTTATTTCCACATCAATTTCCAGATAATTTTCTCTGAAACTACACTTAAGCAGGCACAAGGATAAACAGAAAAATCTGTACCATTTGATTCTGGTTAGGCTCATAACACTGGTAAGAAGCCTTTCAAGAACCTAAAAATCTAAACAGTTTTTGAGTACTGTGCCTAAGGTTGTCCACAAAGCTTTTATGTACAACAGTTTTCCCCCTTTCTTATGAATTAAATATCAAGTTTAATGATGATTAATTGGTCCTATTTTCCACCTTTCTGTTTTTCTAAATTTTCACCTTTTAGGATTAATTTTTTCTAATAACTTCTTTTTTTTTTTTGTCTGAAGAGTAGATGACCAAATTTTTTATTGAGCTGAGGGGGAAAGAAAATAATATTATTTTTCACATTATGCAATTCTTTCCCTCCTTTTTCTTTTAAATAACCCTCTGGGTAGAATGGTCCAGGGTTGCAAAATGAAATTCAGTCTAAGAATAATTCTCACTTATGTGAAGCCTTTTACTTGTTGCCTACAAAATTAGTTTATCACACTTTGGAATTAGTATCCTGATTACCTAAAATAGAATGATTCATATATACTCACAATATCTGTTGGGATTTGTGGTTTCCTTTTTATTATTACTTTTACTGTAAATATCACAGAATGAAATGTCTTCTTAATTACCGAGAATTTTTTATGGAGAGAAATATTTATGTGAGCATATTAACTTTATGGTAATAAAGTTAATAACAGTAGACCCTTTAGGTACGAAAATTGCTCAAAAAAGTAATTTGATTTTGAAAAATTGGTTTTTCTAGGGCTTGTTTTGTTTGGTTTTTTTTCCTTCTAAATGCTGCTGAATAGCAACTTTCAAGTAGTTGCAGCTTTTCAAATGAAATGAAAGTACAGGAATACCCACCTTAATCTGCATTAATTGGGTTCTGAAGGTAAGCTTTTTTCAGTCTACATATAATCTCACCACCAAAGCTGGGACATTTGAATCACCTTTGAATATCTAGACTGTTTGTGTTTACCTCAGAGCTAATTTGTAACTTCATTTTTTAGCCAAGGAAGTAAAATGACACTTTAAAATTATTTCATTTTATCTCATGGTAGATGTCTAAATCTGAATCTCTGAATTCTGTAGGGTAATATTTCTCTGTCGTGAGTTCAAGGGGAGTCAAATTAAGATGATAAGTAGATGTTCATGAGACATGTGCTTCCTTAAGTCAAATGATATCAACAAATATCTATAAAATTTGTATTTAACAAGGAAATGTATTCTATTCCCCAAGATCAGATAGTTGAAGGTCAGTGAGATCCCTTGAAGCAGTTTAAAAGACAACTTCAGAGATTTGCATAAGTTCAAGCTGTACCATTAAAGGTATTATAGGGTATGCAAAATGGGACCAAAATTTGGAGATTGTTCAAACTAGCTGCAGTGAGTCTATTGATTTGATTAATTGGCATCTAATTTGACAATAAGTTATCTTCAGGAAAAATGCCATATTTTTAGACAAGTCTTAACTAGCTCTCCTATAGGTTATAGAAAACTATGACTCTGCAATAATCTACTTAAAATCTTGGTAGCCAGCTGAAGGAATGTTTGCACAGTTCAAAAAATAGATTTTATATTCTGGTGAATTTACAAACAGTGCCTTAGGCGCCAGCGCTGATATGGTGCACAGTAGAGCAACACAAGTCATGTCCTCCTAGTCTTTTAGGCAATATTTCATGGTGTTTAAATGACTAGGAGTTTTAGATGAGACAGACATGCAAGCTCAGCTGAAATTAGAGCATTGGTGAGCTAAAGTGAGATAACATAGAGGAAAATGACTGGCTGGTGGAGTGGGAAGTAGTAGGGGGCAATGTGCAAGGGAAATATTGCATGGAGCAGGCTATGGGCAAAGGCAAGAGAAACTACCCTGACAGCCTGTCCTCTCATTTCTCACGTCCTTTTTAACCAAATCTCTACACATCTTAAATCATATTTCTAATACCATTGCAGAATTCAAGTTTTTCACATGATTGCAATGATAGGGTAGCAAAGGATCAGGGATGTCTTTGCTTGCATACCTAACACATTTAGGCATGATTTCCTTAGCTGGCCAAAAAATTTCTTTGAGACAATAAAGTGACTTGAGACATGTGCTTTACTGAAGTACTGTCTCCACAGAAAAGTGACTCTTATAAGAGTTCACAAGGTGGGACTTTCAGTCAGCCCTGAAGTTTCCCTCCAGGCAGTCCCTGCTCTGAACAGATTCATTAATAGGTGCTCTTTGAATGCTGGGGGAAGAATCTGTCTGTTCCATGGACTTCTGAAAGTTGTTGCTGCTGCGGAACCAAGTAAAATGAGCACAGATTAAATATATGCAAATAGTCAGGAATCAACACGCGACAGTCTGTGACAGTATTTAAGATATATTAATTAGAGTGTGAAGTATTTGGGATGTGGTTTTCAAGTAGTTTAAGCTAGTCAACATAAGCAAATGCATAGGCTGGAGCAGTCACAGTTGATATGAGCTGGTTAAAAGAACTCACCAGAGCAGCAGTTCAGAAAGTCTTGTCACTTAGTGATTCTTAAGTGTCAGCATGTGATGAAGACAGCTGCCATCACCAGCCAGACAGTGAATGACAGCCCAGTTTCAGAGATTTGAATCACCACAAATGGTACTTTTGTAAAAGGTGCAATACATTCATGCTATAGCAAACACCCAATCCATGCCTTGCTGTGCAACACCACCTCATTCTTGTACAGCAACTACACAAATTCAAAAACATTGGCCCCACCCTGCAGTGAGTGAGGAGCTGCCATAGCTTCACAGATGGTAAATGACTATAGGATGTCCATGGCAGAATTTGCCTCACAAAACTTCTTTTCCTGGCATGCAACCCCTGCCCCAAATTTTGCTTACAGCATTGTATCCCTCAATAATGTCAACAACTTCCTCCCTGCACTTGTCCCCATCACACTGCCATGCCTTTACCACAAACCCAGCATTGTACAGTATACTTTGATTGTAATGATGCCAAATTAATGTATCAAAGCTTCTCACAAAAGATTTTACATCCTTCAGTTATCTCCCCTGAATTCACTTTTAAATGAATACTGCACCCTGATTACATTGCACAGTTTGACCCTAGATTATGAAGAGAAAGCCAAAATGTAGCCCATATAATACACATTGGAAGCTTTCCCAAAATTCCCATTACAAAATATAAATAGAGACGTGTTGTTTAGTCAGCTTTTACTGTTTGAGAACCACAGAATCTAAATGAAAATTCACTGGCAAGAATTGCATTTGGTGTTGTTTTTCTGTGGCAGCCCTTCATATTGTTATTATGGAGCAGGCACCTAATCTGCTTAGCTTTGATCCAGACTGTAAATTTGCTGCTCGATTGAATTCTGGGTTTAGTGCTGATGATACTTTGGGATCATGAGCATCATAATGTAGCTGCCAGGAACTGATGGGCTACATGGAGATGTGAGAACAGTGAATGTCAGGACAAGCTAAGATATGTAAATCAGTGATGTCATACCCCAAGAAAAAGAGAGGGAAAAGAAGCTTTCATGAAGGAATTACTCAAATCAAGAGCACTTAAGGTTTGGAAGTAACTGCTGTGCTGACCCCTTCTTTTAAAGTTTTTTTTTAAATTCAGGCAATTCACTGTGTGTGTCTGGTTACAGAAAAATATTTTTGAGCCCAGAGAGACAAATAATTGTTTCACATAATCATATTTTCATTTGCAGTATCAATTGGTATCTGAGGTTAATTAAAGATAAATTAGAAAAGCTGATACCTCCCTTCTTCCCACTCCAATATGTGTGAAGATTCTGTTTTAAAAAATGTTGGCATACAAAATATTTGAATCCTGCTGACACAAAATAAATTCAAAAGAGGTTATTACTTCCAGTGTTATTTTTTTTATTTTCTATTTTTCTCATTTTTCTGTCAAATTTCTCCCAACTTTAGTTTTATTAGACTAACTAACACTTTTAGATAAATTAGTAAATTATTCAAATTTAGGCTGGTCCTAG
This sequence comes from Alaudala cheleensis, assembly GCA_013398995.1. Taxonomy (NCBI): domain Eukaryota; kingdom Metazoa; phylum Chordata; class Aves; order Passeriformes; family Alaudidae; genus Alaudala; species Alaudala cheleensis. The sequence continues at coordinate 469,397 of VWYE01021135.1, read as the reverse complement.
CTGTGGAAGAAACAGCAAGTGACACTTTTCCAAACTTTGCCATCAATCTAACTAGTCAACAAGTTAGGTTTTAATAGTCAGCTAACATACTAAATGTATCTGTTCCACTATACCAAAAACAATAAAACAAAATAAATTATGAGTTTGAGATCCTCAAAGCAGTACATTATTTTTTCTAAATCTCAAGGACTAAGTGATCCTTGTGATTTTTAAACATAAATCTGGGAAGCAATGCTAAGTTTTGCAGCACTGCAGTCATTTCAGAGCAAAGAGAACAAATAAGCAATCTTCCAATTCCTAGAGAGATCAAATGTTAGAGAAGGCCTTGTAAAAAGTCCCTCTCCAGCTTTCTTGTAGATCCCTTTAGATACTGGAAGATGCAGTAAGTTCTTCCTTCTTCTTTTCTCCTGTCTGAGTAACTCTCAGCCTGACTTCACAGAAATGTTCCAGCCCTCTGATCATCTTCATGGCCCTCCTCTGCACTCACTCCAGCAGGTCCCCATCCTTTTTATTTTGGGGGCCCCAGAGGTGAGCTGGGATCTCACAGGAGTGGAGTGAGACAATCACCTCCTTTGCTCTTTTGATTCAGGATAAAATCAGCTGTCTGAGCTGCAAGCCCACAGTACAAGGAAGGACCAAATATTTGGTCCTTCTCTTTTAGAAAGTCAAATAAAGACATAAACAAAAACACATGACCCCAGAATTTCCAATACTCAATTATATCTCCTTATATTATATCTCACATAAAGCTTTAGTAGATTAAAGAGGGAAATGTTTCTTTAGCAGACTGTAAACAAGTCAGAAAACCATTATTTAACCAGTTTTAGGTTATTTGACTAACCCTATTTCACCTGCTTGTTTTGTCTTGCTTGAATGAAGTTTTTCTGTGACAGCAAGTTCTTTACCAAGTTGTCTATGCTAAATCATAGGGTGTGGATTTTTAATCAGAGGACTGATACTTCATGCACATATCCATGAGTGCGTTAACAAAGTATTTTAAAGACTGTATAAGTTTTATCTTGAAGCATTTTTATAAATTAGTCTCATTTCTGCACTTTTTGAGTAATGTCAATTGTTTAATTTTTTGAGCTTATGACTCAGTAAATTTGCATCCCATTGAAGAAATGAAGAAAACATATAAACCACAGTATGTTAGAAAAATGCACAAGGACTTAGTTGATAATGGTATTTTTTGTTGTCCTTTACCAGGAACTAGAATATTTGTGTTTCAGCTCAACTGTTTGTAGATTTAGCAAGGCTGACACTGGATGCTATCAATGGCAAGCATATTAAGATTTGAATTTCCTAGTGTTTAATTTTTGTATTCTTTCTACTTCTGAGAATGGTTGTTTTGCTTTTTTATTTTTTAAGATGAAAAAAGTATAACAGCATCCTTCTTTCTATTCATAAATCCTTTTAATTGATACTCCAGAACTGGTCTGCCATTGTGCATGCAGAGGGAATCAATTACTTAAATTATATTAGTTACTAGAGAAAGAAGCTATTTTTATTTTGAATTTTTCATAGATGAAATAATTATTCATCTACATACACATAAATCAAGTTTTGAAGCTAGGTCTGTAGCTGTTCTTATCAGGACTTGTTTCTTTCATATTGCTTAATTTAACTAACTTTTGACAGTGATGTCTAAAGAGCTTGAAATATAACAGTATTTTCCTTTCCCAGAATGCATTTTCATAGTCAGATTAAAACCAAAGAAGACCACTTCCTTTACCCTGCATGAATTTTTATTTTTCCTTAGTCCTTTTATTCAATCTCCTTTCCTCTTAGCCTGTAGATGGAAAACCTACAACCCGGAGAATGAGTACAAGGCAGAGCTTTATCCATATTTGGCTGTGATCAAATGTGTTTTACCATATTTTGTCTAACAGTGCTGCACTCTGTGTTCATATATGCCCTTCCAAGGTCCCTGAAGCTCTTTTTAAAGCAGCTTGAATCTACTTTTATGAGTGGGGGCTAAGACCACTTTCTTTTCACAACGTCCGGCGTCAGAGACATTTTATATGCATTTTATAAAGCAACTGGTGTTATATCACCCCTATGCTCCTTGTGTTACTCTGTGGTTGTATCTCATCATAGAGGTTGCAGGCACTGCCTGTGCAGAGGCAGGAGGTGAAACGCTTGGGGGAGCAGGAGAACATGGCACTGTCCATGGTACTGAATAGGACATAGGGTAAAGAGTCCTTTACTCTGAAGGCTTATCCGTGATGACTTAAGATAGCCTGAAATGAACAAAAAACAACTAACAAAACAAAAAACTGAAACAAACAAAAAACCAAACAAAAAACCCCCACAAACAATCAAACAAAAAAATTACAAAAAAACCACCAAAAAACAACAGTAACTGTGATTAACTTAAAACCATAGAGATGGTGACTGGTGTAGTGACCCAGCATGCTTAATAAACCTGGTTTTGCCTCAATGTACAGATTAACACTGAAGCCTGGTGAAAGAAGTATAGCTAAAACAATTTTTCTTTTCTGTTTTGTTTTAAAACAAATTATTTTAAAAACAGATGTTAAATAATTTCAAAATAAATAGGTGAAGGGTTTCTCTATTATTTTATGGTAATACATAACAGTAACACTTATTTATTGTCCTATCAATATTGCATCATACAGCATGTAGAGGTGCATGGACAAAATGTCAGTTTAATTTTTAACTGGCTTTTAGGTTATCCTTACGGAATCTAGGTCACTTGCCTAATGAGGCTCCACACTTTACTCAGCTGAAATGGATAGGATAGGATAGGATAGGATAGGATAGGATAGGATAGGATAGGATAGGATAGGATAGGATAGGATAGGATAGGATAGGATAGGATAGGATAGGATAGGATAGGATAGGATAGGATAGGATAGGAAGGCTATTTACCTTACTCTCTTCTTCCTTTATTTTCTCAATTAAAATATTATCTGATACTTTGCATATATTAATCAGATTTTGATTCATAGATCTACTATGCATCTATAGTACTCATTTAATGTATTTTTTAAAATTTGGATGCAATACTTTCCCACACTTATTTTTTGGCATATCTTATAAACTGCAGCCTGTTTTTACAACCTTTTTCCCAGTTCATTGGGAGTCCTCTAAATTCTTCTTTCTCCAACACCCTGGCAATCTTTCCCAGTTTTGTGCATCTTAAAATTTATTAAATAAACTATTACCTGCATTATCAGGTCGAGCCTGATGATACTGTCTGGCTGCTGGCACAGGTTCTCAGTTTCGCCATCGATCCTTTGCTCCAGTAAAACAGTGCTGCTGTTATCTCTTTGGAAACATTTTTGCATGTTACAAACCCTTTCCATCAGATGATGTTTTCTGAACTTCATTAAGAGAATGTCATATGAGACATATGAGCATCCAAAAATGCACCAGAGTCAAGACATGACATCTATTTTGTCTCTTGCCACAGGGCTGTTCCTGTGTCATGGGAGGATGTTAGATTGGTTTGACACAGTTTTTTGTTGACAAATTCATGATGGCTGGAGGTGTTATACACCCTTGTGTAGGGCATTGCCATAAAAGAAGAAGAAATGGTAAGTACAAAGAGAAAAAATTTTATCTGATTTATGTATGATATTTATTTTCTTCCAATTTTAGGAGGTATATTGATTTTCAGTCTCTCTGAATCATGTGATTTTCTTTGTCCATTTGGCATAGATATTACCAGTTTAAGAACAGTTGTAATGACATCTTGATTGCAGGACAAGTGGAAATATAGAACCTTTAAATGAACACCAACTATTTCTCATTGGTCAGTTGCATCTGATGCCACGGGGAGACCAGTGCTTAAATAACTGGAAAATTGACACTCTAGGGAAGAGATTCCACTACCATGGAAAATGAAACTTCAGATTTTGGTGGGTTTGCTGAATGGTGTGCAGAATGCTGTGATTTAAAGTATTCTTTACAAGAACATTTTCATCTGGAAAGCTTGGATATCCATATCTCACAGATATTTCCAACAGAAAAATCACATTTAACTTAAGCTGCTTAAGCTGATACAGGGCTTACCCCTTCACTTAACACTGCAAACCCTTTTCAGGAGCACAATATACAATGTGAACAAAAAGTATAGGAAAACAGGAAAGGAGAAGTAAGTCTTGGAGATATTTAAAATGCTTCAAACAACATAATTAATCTTTTTTTTAAGGATATAAAGAGGAAAATTAATATGAACAAAAGTAATCCATCCATACATAATATATTATGAAGATAAACTACATGTATTGGAACATAAAATGTGATTTTAAAGTGCTTTGAGGATTATGTTGAGTATGAAATTAATATTAAAATTATACACATTATAACTCCTTAAAATAAAAGATCTCATTAGGATTTATATCTATTCTATAGGAATTATAATTGTTATATTTTATTGGAATTTGAGGAACAATGACTGAAATTTGAAAAGAAAAACCAGTAGAGTATACAACTTTTCAACTTTTTTGAGCTCAGGCTACTTCTAGATTTATCACACAAAATTCAGCTTAAAGCTATCATTTTATGACCTTTAAAATTTATAGAAGACTACTATACAGAAGATAAATTAACCTGCTTTTTATGCAGAGGAAGCATTACGACTAAGAGTAAGACACAACTCTTTCCTGAAAAATACTTGGCTTGCAGTAATATATGAAATATGTCAGTGTTTCTTCCCTGTAAGCAGCATCACCTGCTTACTTAGGCAATTGTTTTGTTTCTACTCAGACCTGCTCTACTTAAACATAATTGAGAACCATTTTGGCTGTTAGCAAGATTTGCTAGGGCACGTTTGCTTGGCTGCACAACATTTTATTTCATGTGAGCAAATTTTATTAAACAACATGGTATGTCAACAGTTTACTTATATTCACTACTCACAAGAAGCAAATACCAATAAATAATGTATTATGAGCAAGATCACATTTTCTCATCCTTACTGAAATTATTTGGGTTTTTTTCTTTTGGGTATCTTTGTTTTTTCTGTGGTTGCCAGTAAAGTTTGTGTATTTTGTGGTCACAATATGGGACCTTTATCTGAAGCTCACTCACTGCAGTGCTCACTGGCCTTTTCTCTGACTTCTATCACTCTTAATCTATTAATTGCATGTTGCATGTGAACCACTGTATTAAAGCAAACTTATCCAATTTATCCCCTCATTTTAAGCGTGTTTTTCTGTTTTTTTAAACGATTACCTCAGCTTTTACTGTTGCTGGGGCTTCTTATATATTAACATCATCACTCATTACAGATGTTAAAAGGTTTTCTTCTCTTTAATAAATGCTGAATTATAAGTGTGGACAAAGAGGCAGCTAAGAAGTTCCATGACAAAGATAGTAACATCAAAACTTTTGTGAAGAACTTTAGAAAGTCAAGTGAGTCTTTGAAATGGGAATATTTTTGTGAATCTGGGAAAAGGTTTCTAAAAGAGAACATTGGTATAGTTGCATAGAAGTGTAATCTAATTACTCAGCATGGTATTAGCCTGGGCGAGATAGACTTTAAATACTTTTCTTTGTAAGAAAATTTTCTAAAGACATTTATTTTAGAGATTAAATCAAAATTCATGGAAACATAGAAGCCTCATCAAGGTGATTTTAAACTGAAATTGGTCTCTTCTCATAGTACAAGAAACATTTTATAATGTAATTTCAGATTAAAAGGCAAAAAGAAAACAGCTTGAAAGAGGAGCAAAAATGATTCAAATTGACTAATCAAAATAGGGTCATGGGCAGGCTGCATCAGAAATTTCATTTGTTGTTTAATGTGAAAAAAATTTAGATATTGTTAATCACTTGCAAATGACTAATAAAACTTTGTGTCAGGTAGAAAAGGCTTTTGGCAACTGTATTATGCATTATATTACTGTGTTGACAGATTTTTCTAGCTGGATTCAAGGATTCAGTCATTACTAAAATTAGCAGTTCCCTTATTACCTATTGCTCTGTGTGGCAACTGACAGCTATTTAGCCTTGCTGATTTAGACACAAACATGAGAAAGAACATTATCTCTACTCCTTCGCTACTTGGGGTCATGTCATTTCAGACTCTCTGGAGATCTTGGCTGAGGGTAATGTTTGGGCTTGCATAGTCATCTTACACACTGAAAAGGTTTTGTTCACAGTTAAATGGAAACTGAAGAGCAGGAATCGTTGTTTATGAAGGAGAGGTATTTTCACTGATTTAAGACAATAACCCTTGAAGGAAGGTACTTGAAAGGGAAGAATCAAAGGGTTTAAGAGAAACAAAGACAGATTTTGTCTTTTTTGGTTGTTTGCTTGAAAACCACAAGATAACAATTTCTTATGGAGAAATAATTTTATTTTAGTAAGAGTAGGTGTGTGGGGAAGTGTCCTAGATACAGACAATGGAAGATGTCCACTCCATGTTAAAAAGATATTAGTCAAGGTACATGTAGAAAGAAATTATATGAGAGTACAGATTTTATACTCTTTCTCTTTTTCAGAATTCTATTTTCCCAAAGAGGGGGAAATGTTCAGCCTCTATTTCCTTATACTAAGTACCTAAATTTCCTACAATTTGAGGCTATGCACTTAGCTGGTCCTGTCCTGAAGGGATGCATTTCAAAATAAAGGTCAATTTAAATTCTTTAAGAAAATCCCCTACATCTGTAAAATTCAGACATAAATACTTTAGCACTTTAGAAAAAAATGGCCTTTTTTGCAAATATTAGCATAAATTTTCCTCTGTACTAGTTTTAAAATTGATAGGCCTTTTATGTAATGTAATGTCAATATCAATATCATATATAATGTCAATAAACTTTTTTATTATTAATTTATGTAAACAATCACCAAAATGTTTGAGGTTGGAAGGCCCATCAGGAGAATGTTTTATCAAACCTCCTGCTCAGAGCAGGGGCAGCTAGGGCAGTTCTAGCTTATGTGAAATATTTAATTTCCCCATTAAGTGTTTATGCCCATGAAAAATATCCCTCTGAGCTTTCACTTCTCTAGTTGAAATTTCACAGCTCTCTCAGCCTCTCCTTGTGTCAGGTGCTCCATTCCTTTATTCATCTTTGTGTCTCTTCACTGGATTCACTTCATTATGTCCATGTCTTTCTCATGGTGAATGATGAGGCATTTTTTCCTTTTGCATCAAGTGGATAGTTGAGGAAGAGAAATGTGACAGAAGAAAGAATACAGCTGCCAGAAGTGACAGGTTTAACAGAGCAAAGACTTCTATTGGCTTGTAGCAGTATTATGGCAGGACTGCAGCTATGCTAAGGTGTTGAGAATAGGTAACAGTGTCTAGAGAGAACTTGTAATACACAGGAAAAGAGGACAAATCTTGTTTATTTAAATTCCTGGGTGCTTCTATATGAATTTAACATTATAAAAAAAAAGGAAAATTTATTACTTAGCAATATCAAGACAAGCAAATAGACAAGCAAATATTAGTTCTTAGTGAGAAAATTACATTTGATGCATTTAATGTGAAAACTAGCTCTTCACTCTCCCTCCTGATGTCCTAACTGAAATTTATCTTCTATGCATCCATCACTGTATGTATCTTACAAACATTATGTCTGCAACAAATAAATATATTTGTTCAAAGCTTTCAAAAGTATTCAACTTTTACTGACTTTTGTCTCTTACTGCCTTATCTGGAGATGAGAGAACCATAATTATGGCACACAATATTAAACTATTAAACAGAGTTGTTCTGTGTGAATCTCTGACCTTAATTTTCTCCCTACCAGAAGAATGGACTTTGGGGAGATACAAAAATAATGGCTAGAACAGCAGCTTCTGGCCTCTGCAATTCAGTATCTTGTGCAGATTAATAGTTATAGACAGTAAACCAAATAATGAAGCAAAATGGAACTTTAGGTAAAATCCACTTTGATCTTCCCCAGAATGATATATCTATAAATACACTTGCATGAGGATTGTGACATATTTCAAATAGCATTTTTCCTTGTTTTCTCTTTTCCTTTTCCCTTTCCTTTTCCCTTTATCTTCCTTTTCTTTTCTGTAAATCATTATCATTTTATAACAAGTGAAGTCAGTAAGCACACAACAAGACTATGACCTTGCCCTTCATGAAAAGACACACAGGATTCCCTTAAGTGTCCTAGTATGAATTTACTGCAAAAGGATGAGAGACTCTGTCCAATGCTAGAGCAAAAATATCCAATTCCTTCTGTCTTAGACTACCTTTTTGTTTTATTATAACATGTCCCCTCATATTTTCTGTCTAGAACCCTTCTATTTTGGTAGAAACACGAAATGGAACAGTAAAAATTCTTTATGATGTAAATATGTCAGATCAGTATGGCAAAACCTGGAAAATTAATGAAATATTAGCAGTCTGCACAGAAATCTTATTTCAATGTTTAGAGAAGTCTCAGCCATATGAGTTTATTATATTATATCACGTTTATTATTATATCACTGTTTCAAATTGCACCAGTATTTTAAGCACTTTTTTAAATTTAGAGAAGTAGAAGTAAATGGAAAATTAAACCTCTTGCATCTAGGACTCTTTCTCAGTGCATTGCATTAGGGCAGCTGCACTTACAGCCAGATACCACCATAGTTATATGAGGACATGAAGAAGGAAACAAAAATAAGTGAGTCAGACTGAATATAATCTTTTAAAAATCACTATTTTTTTCCATGTGTTTTTCCAGAGCTCCCTCCCTGTGCTTGATTCTGATCCATATCACTTTGTAACAGAAATAAGAGAAATCACAGCAAACTTCCAATAAAACATGTGAGATCAGAGTTGGGAAAAATCTTTTTCCTATATTATTTGTGTGAGTGTCAGAAGCTATCCAATGTTAGGCAGTTCAGATTTTAAGTCTTTACTCTTGAGTCCCAGAATAATGAGAAGTTTTCAATTCAATTTTCCTTTGAATTTCTTCCCAGAGGAATAATAACTTTAGTATGATCTTTGCCATGCTTGCAAACCTTATTTTTGTCTAGAAATACAATAAAATTACCATTTTTAGTTACATTCTTGAACAAAAATTTTCAGTTAAGAGGCTCTTCAAGATGACTTTATGTTTAATTTTCATGAAACATGAAATTTTTTTATAAATTTTTTAAACCTAAATTACACTTTTAAACTCAGTGCATATATAAATTAATTAGAGGTTAAATTTTATTGAAAGCAACTTGTACTTTATCAGGATTTTCTAAACATTTATTTGATTTTTTTAAAATTGAATGCTAACATCCATGAACTTTTCCCTGTTCAGATAATTGAAAGATGTGGTATCAGTTTCCAAAGAAAAGGCATAAAGCTCCAAAACCTTTCCTGACTTGCCAGAGCTCTCTACTTAGTGAGAGAAATGAAAAGAACATTTTTGCTATCTCAACAGATTAGGTTTATACCAGGAGCTATTTATGCTCAATTATACTGCCTGATTTATTTAGTGAGTGGGCAGATTTTGGTAATTTGTTTAATTACATAGTAGAATCATATTTATTTCATGACATAATTAAAAAGGTTGAATTGCAATATAATAAAATACTCACTGCATGTGAGTAGTAACATTATACAATTACAGATTTCTGCATATTTCTATGTGTGCAGCTGCATCAGTGTGGAAAAAAGGTCCAGAATAAAAATATGAACACTTGAAGAAAACTAGAGTAATAACTTTCATTATGTCAGATAATCCTATCTATGAGTGGTGCTTTGTGTAAAGATAAATTCTGAGTAGTTCAAGATCAAAATTCAAGACAGTTTTCATAAAGAAAGATAAACTCACAGTATTTACATAGAGAAATTCACAGAGTTTAAAATCAATTCTGCAAACTGTAAATGTTATTTTAAATTAATTTCTCATATCTTTTATTTTAAAAGGAAACTTTTGCAACTGTATTTATTCAGATATTCTATGGAGCATAGAATTCCCACATGAAATATGTGCTCTTTAATAGTTTCCAGTCTGTTTTCTGTATTTTCATTATGGGTAGCATGACCTGCTCCAATTTCTGATCAGTGCCAGACTTTACCAGAGATTTTTGCTATCAAATCTGATATGGTCAATTATCTACCACAAACATAAGAACCATATCCTGTGATGCAAAATGTGAGTTCTCATTCAGGCTTGCTACAGTAACTGTAGCCTAAGAATGACTAGACTGTATGTGAATATATGTCTATACACATTGAGAAGAATTTATCAATAAGCCTATATTCGTTTGTTTTTTTTCCCTGCAAACTCTGAAGTTACTTTTCAGCAGGAGCTGTTCCTGAAGTTTGGAACAGGCAACTTAGAAAACTGACAAGGTATTGTCACTTTGCTTTAACTTTTTAGAATGTGCTTCACTTCAGTAATACCTCTGGCTACTTTCAGCAAAGTTACAATTTATTTTTCTTTTCAATTCAGTTCCATAAATCATCTCATCTCATCTCATATCATATAATCTCATATGATATGCCAATTACCAAGCCCAGTGATGGAATCCTTAGTAGTCTATAAGCTATGCTTTTCTGGAGATTTTTCAAGGATATACTCTACTTGTATTTTAGTTTTTTGATCAAATATATGTTTGTCTTGCCTTTGTTTGCTAAAGGAAAATACAATATTTTTATGACCTTAAAGCAATATTTGTCATCTGGGAGTGTAGCTACAGACACAGAATTAGAAAATCTTTCTTACAGCTCCTTTTTTTTTTTTAAGCCAAATATTAAAAGAAACCCAGAAGTTACATCTCTGAGCAATTTCTATGTCTTTCTTACCACAAAGGTTGAAAGAAGTTGCTTTTCTAAAAAAAAGTCTCTATGCATCATTCCTTTGATTACTTTTGCACTATGTAGGAGAAAAAGGGGCTCAGAGGTCATGGAAAGGAAATGGAAAAAATGTGTTAATAGAAATCCATCAGTGGCATGTCCAGACAGAGTGGAAGAGACAACTTGTCTATCCCTTGTATATTCACTAGCACATCGACACTGCAGGCATAGTTTGTGAGAAATATTATTTAAAATTATTTTTTCCAGCCATTTATTTAGGTACTAATACACCATTTTAGTTTTCAATATAATCTCCTCATAATTAACTTAAAAAAAAAAAAGAAGAAGAAGAAGAAAGAAAAAAAAAAGCATAGTATTCTTTGGTTTAAGGATATCCAGCTCTGATCTATGAGATCTGCATCAAAAAGAAACTAGTACATATACTAGTATGTATAATTTTATCCTGAATGACACTAAAAATAAACTAGTGATGACTTGTGCACCATGCATTTTTTAGATTGCTTTTGCACAGACGTCTCTTTCCCCCTTCTTTTCTCTAAGCGAATTCTCCAAAGCAAATTCCCAGCAGAGATTTTATCTTACCTTCCTGAATGGAAATTCTCAGTTTCTGAATATGGGGGTAATCTATTTGTAAAAGACAGATTTCATACCTCTAACAGTTATTGTGGGGTGGGTTTTCTGGTTGGGTTTTTTTTTTAATTTCCTGGAGTTTGCACAGGTGGAAGATTCACCTGTCTTATTTTAGCAGCCTTGCTCTGAGAACTTTTTACAGATGACTGAGGCAGGAAAGTCTACATGCTCCAGTGCACAAGCAGCTCTGAAACAGACATAGTTTTGATGGAGTTTCATCTTTTCTGAGTGTATCAAGGCTTATAAGACCCAGGTAAGGCCAATTTCTTGCCCCTACAAATTTAAAATCTAAAGTAGCCATTATATGTACTGTCATGAATTTCTTCCTGAGTAGAATCCTAGAATCTTTGGGTTAGTACAAATAGTTTGGATTGGAAGAGACCTCCAAAAAAAAGCTAATCCAGATGCCAAATAGATACAAATTGCATCTGAACTGAATGATAGTCTTGAAAATTTTATGTAAAGTCCCCTGGGTTTGACTTCAAATAAACATACTTGTTTATTATTATAGTTCATATTCAAAGTATGTGCTGGTCAGAGATGCTGTTTGGAGGCTGAGGTACTTAATGCCTTTGAGTTTTATTTATGATCATTGGTTAAATGTCCTAATTCCCTAACGAACCAGCAATTTCAAGTATTCAATAAATTCAGTTCTATTTAATATTATTCAGGGAGATTTTCTGAGTAATTCTAAGAGAAGTTAAGAAGTAATAGTGCACCCTCAGAACAGGTGAAAAGAAGGTGTATCTATGCTACAGGCTTCTCACAAATACCACTTCATAATTCTAGCACAGATTCAACAAAGAAATGGAAAAAAACAAAATCTTCTTTGAAGGAGTTAAGGTTTGGGATTTCAGTACCTAAACTAGCAAAACATTGATAAATGTTATTGAGGCACTTTTCCTTCCTGAAACAAATCATTCAATTTTTCATTCATTAATAAATGAAAGAAATATTTTTTAAAATAAAGTAGAAAGAAAAGTGAACTGAAGTGACCAACAAGACCCAGTGTGGAGTCTCATAACAGCAAGAATAACAACTGCAGAGAAGGAGACAAATGTTCAGTTTAATTTCAAGCTTTCCTTATCTGGTATTTAGCCAGTCACTGTGGAATAACCAGTAGGATACCGAATCATAGAATTGAGTGGGAAGTGACCCTCAAACAGTACAAGACCCCACCATGGGCCAGAATGTCTTTCACAAGATCCTGTTGCTCAAAGCCCCATCCATCCTGACCTTTAACAACTGCAAGGATGGCATCCACACCTTCAACCTACACCTGTGTCTCACCATCTTCATCATGAAAATGTCTTACTTTTTTCCAGTCTAAACCTCACCAATTTCAGTTCAAAACAATTGCCCTTTGACCTGTTATTACAGGACCTAGTAAATTAGTTTTCCTGTTTTAGAAGACCCTTTGAGTGTTGAAAGGCTGAAAGAAGGTCTTCTCAGGACTTTCTCTTCTTCCAGAGTGAGCAACCCCAACTCTCTCAGCCTTTCTTCACAGGACAAGTGTTTCAGTCCTCTGACTATTTTCATGGCCCTCTTCTGGACCTGTCTGAAAAGATCCATGCCCTGGATACTATAGTCCAGGTAGGATATCATGGCAGCAGGATAGAGCAGGGGAATCTCCTCCCTGGACTTGCTGGCCATCCTTCCTTTGATGAAGCACAGGATGCAATTTGCTTTCTGAACTGAGAACACAGACTGACAACTCCTGTCTAATTTTTCAGCCACAAATATTCCCAAGTTGTTCTCTGCTGGGCTACTCTAAATTCATCCATTCCTTAGTCCGTCTCAGTACTGGGAATTGTGTCCAACTCAGGCTCAAAACCTTGCACTTGGCTGTACCCCTTAAGCTGTTCGAGCTCCCTCTGACATCCATTCCCCCTAACAGACCTGCACCACTCAGCATGGTGTAAAATGCAAACTTGCTGACAGTCTGCTCAGTTCTACTGTCTATGCCATTCATGAAAATAATCAACAGTCTTGCTCCTAATACAAACCTTAGCTTGGGTAAGCACTCATTACTGATTTTCACTCAGACACCGAACTGTTGGCTACACTCCTTTGCATGTGGCTATCCAGCTGTTTCCTTATCCATTCAACAGTTCATCCATCAAACCCCTGTATCTTAAATTTAGCAACAAGAACATAGTGGGGGAACATATCAAAACCCTTACAGATATCCAGGTAGATCACAGCTGTGACTGTTTATTTATGCAGTCACTCCACCACAGAAGACTGTTAGATTAGACAGACATATCTACAATTTACATCATCTACACCTGAAGAAAAAATAAGACAGAAAGAAGAATGGATTAGTTCAGGCATCAAAACTTCTGTACAATGTTCTTCAGAAATAAAGTCCAATTGATTTTTGTGAATTTTTCATGTAAAAAGGGCCAAGGTTTAGGTCTTTTGTTTAATCACGTCTCAAATTTCATTAATAAATTATCTGTTATTAAACATTAACAGAAAAGATTTGTACTTCAACAAATACAACACATTAACAAAGTGTCTGCTGTGGTGTAATAGAATAGTACACACATATCATAATACTTTAATAGAAGACATGCATACTTGTAAAGTTTTGGAGTCAAAGCTATGCACAATATACAACAACTGTAAATCTCAGTGTTAGCTGGTATATATAACTCCTCACATATAACCTGTGCATACACAAAAAATTCAACATAAATGAGGGCAATTTAATGAAACTTGTAGAATGGACAGAAATTGGGAAAATAAATAAGATTTGAAAAGATTTAAAAGTAATTGCATTTAGAAATACATACCACCATGATCAAATATATTCATAAGTATTTAAAAGTATGCGATTATAAATCATAGCATGCAATCCAGACACTGCATGGTGTAACAAAAAATAAGAAATCAATTTAAAAAAACCTTTTTCACTCAAAATGGACACCAGATTTTTACCTTTTCAACATGAATACACGAGAAAAGATTATTCCTTTATTTTTCAACTCAGACAACTGCAACAGAAAACAGAGTAACTTGCTTTTCAATCTCTCCCATGATCCTAAGTGAACTAAGAAACATTTCTTTACAAACAACCACTCCCCATTCCCTCTTGACTTTTCTTTTTTTTTATTTTTAATTATTTAATGTAATAGATGAATTCAAGCTCTTGTGCACACAATTTTACTCTTTTTTTGCCTATTTTTCTAGACTTCATTTACTCTTTTACAAAACAGTTGGATATGACAACTGCCCCAGGCTTCAGCCTGAAAGTTCCTGAAAGTTTTCTCTTACAGAATAATAATGTATAATTCTTTTCAGCAATGTTTAGAAGAATGAATTGAGAAAGCCACATATTTTACTTCAGCTCAAATGATCTTTAACATTTCTTTGGGTAAATTTGTATACTTAAGTTTCATTCCTAATCTGCATGAAAAAAAAAATATAGAAAGTCTTGAAGTCTCTTGTGAGACATACTCTGTTTTTTATTTAATTCTAATCAGTGGTTTAGAAAGCAAAATCTAGCTGATTGTCTTCTGCAGTTATCTGTATTTAATAAACTTACACTAAAAAGGAACCCTCTACAAAATGTCAGAATAAATATGCATAAAAGACAAATATTTACTCCTTTTAACCATACATTCCTTTTCTTCTTTCCATTTCTCTACTTTAGCTTCACACTTCATAGCTTCCAGTGATATGCACATCTTCAGTAAGTAGAAATTTCATTTATTAGAAAAAATAAGTTAACTCATTTAATACACTTCATGCTATGCACTAGATGAGACAGAGAGCATGTGAATAGATCAAATGATCGTGTAGTTTTACCTGCCTAGTTGGTCACATGGTCAAAGAACTAACAATGGTCTGTTTCTCACGGCCTGATAAAAAATTAGGTAACTCTAGTCTTATATATTTATTTGGTTGAAAACTCTTCTGAGGTAGCATTAAAAGCATGTCATATAATTATTATTTATGTTAAAAGCTTTGCTTCATGAGCTTATTCCCTGAACTCATAAGACAGCTTTTTATTGTTTGCAGTTTAATTTGATTCTTTAAAATTCTTGTCCATGGAAAAAGTCAAGAGTTAGTTGATTCCTCTTGTGGGCGACTTTCTTTCTATCCAAAAGAACTTTAAATATAAATATTTACACAAAGCTTTCTATTAACTGATGGAATGATGACCACAACATTTAGAACATGGCAATGATATCAGGGATATCCCATTACAGCTGCAGATTCTGGGATTAGAAATTATTAATTTAAAGTGCATGCAGTGAGAAAGCCATGGCTGCCTGGAAATGTCCAAGGAACTTGGGCCAGAGCTATATCCACAGGTTACAACTCTTCTGCTCTTCATGAGGATATGTGTTTTTGTCCAGAGTCTGGCCCATCCAAAAGGTTGATTTGAGATGGGCATAGCCTGAATGACTGGAGTTATGTCTTACTACCAAACTTAAACCCCAGCAAATCATATTGCAGAAACTACAGGCACAAAATTAATGTGTCTGACAGTTTGCAATTCCACAGAACTTAAATGGAAACTTTTAATGAAACACAGCAATTTATCCCTTAAAAATTTCCAGTTTAAAATCTTGGTGCCATATTTGCTGTCCATATTCATTGAGGAAAACAAAACAATAAAGTGGCTTCATATTTCTCTGTATTAGCAAGCGCTAGGTGACTTTAATATTGTGGCTGTCATACACATAACAAGACTATGCCATTTCCTGTGACAAAAGACCATGAAGGACTGAGGAGACTAGAATAGTAGGATAAAATTATCCCAGTAAATTTTCAGATGAATTACCATCCTTTTTTTCAATGCAATTTGTAAGTATAATTCTGTGTAGTGGGAGAGGGCAGCAGAGAAAACAGCTGTATGAGGAGCAGTGAGGCCAATGGCCTGCTCAGCCTAGTGGCAGAACTGAGAGATGAAGTAGAAAGACAAAGAAGTATTAGAAATTCTGAAGAAGATGTTCTCTAGTGGAGCTTCTACCATGCCTTAGACAAACAGATTCTCTTAATTCCTTTATCAATTTTAAATTGATCACTTTTCCAATCTCATGTTTCATTTACAGAATTGTTTACTGAACTTAGTAGAACTGGAAGGCGTTGAAAGAAATAGGTATTTCTACACATAGAGGCTAAAGAATCTGTGGGGTTTTATACTTTTAGAAGTGAAGGCATTACAAATCTGATGTATCGCAGACCATATTTTTAATATACTAAGAACAATCATGTCTTTGCATTATTTGTTAAAATAAGCATAGACCCTCTAATTTTGTTAAAGATGAGCAAAAGATAATCTTTTCTGTGTTTAAGCCCCCTAAAGACCTCCCTGATAAGACACAAATCCCATTCCCTTGGTTCTTCCTCTCCCCACTCTGACTCTGCCACCCTCCTGCCCTTCTATCTGTCTGTCCTGGTTGCTCAGACAAGCAAATGAGGCTGGAGTAGGGACTGAAGTGCAAATTCAGCTCTGAGCTTTCTCATGCTTCAATTGCTTCTTCCATCTGAACAAGTAGAATCTGCAACTTCATAAAATATACAAAAATTGGAAGTCTCTTCATACAGAGATTCCATCTACTCAGAGTTCATACACTACAATTCAATATAAAAGTTATAAAAGGAAATTTGAGGCATAACACACAGATTATTTTTTCACTCCTGTAGCATTTTGCCTGAACATTATAAGCATACTAGGCACACATAAATATGTAATATACCCATAAAAGTACTGCTTTATCAAATTCTGCAATGGAATATTTTCCCTTGCCTGGACCTGAAAGTTCTGGATGAAGAGATTTACTCGGTCAAAATTGATTCATGACCTATCTCTAGAAAAGAGTTCATTAAAGAAAAATCTCTAAAGCAGCAGTTTTCTTGAAACACAAAAAATGTGCTCTTTTGTTTTTACATTATCCAAATTGATTCTTTATTACTGTTTTTTTCAGTGTTTTATCTATGAAAATGCTCTGCTTCTCACCCTTTGTTTTTATTAGTTGTATCCTGTATGAAACATGTTCAAAACTTAAGCAAGATATGTCAATTGATTCTACTTAGATACTCTTCACTGATAATGTAAAAAATTTCTAAAAAATAATTATCTTTTAGAGAAGAGTAGTCTTCTGTTCTCTTTCTTTTGAAAAGTTTATTTTTATCTCATTCCAGCAATGTCAAAATTCCCATATATTCTGTATTTACTGAGATTTTCTGCAATCACTACAATTATGAATAGTAAAGCTGTAGTGGATTTACATAAGAATTTGGAATTTGCAAAAAAGGAGAAGTCATTATTACATTGAATTATAATCTCATACATCTTTATAATCTTTATAATACGACTTGAGCACTTTCAAGTTAACAATCTTAAATGCAGCTGCTAGCTTAAAACAGAAATGGTCTTTAATATGTCTGAACTTTTTTGAGATTTGAAACTTTGAAAATACTTTTGTTACTTCAACATTTAGGTTATGTTATAAAAAGCAACACAAAAAAGGTACAGAAATTAAAAAATATTTAAATAATAATTTAAAATAATTCAAAATATTATTAATACATTTTTAATATCCTGTTATGCAATATGCAATTTTAAATCAATTGTATACTATGATATGGAAAATATTGAAAGAATTAGGCAATGTAAATTTAATCAGCTCATACGACAAAACGCTGACAGCTAAGTACTATCAAAGCCCAATCCAAGTTTTCAATAATTGAAACTCATCAATCAGGCAAATGGTTTAGTTAATGGTTCTCTGATTTATGTCTTTTAAACTCAACCACAAAATAAGAGAAAAAAGAGGAACTCCCACTAGAAAATGTGGCAATTCTGTTCACCTTCACTGATATGTCTTTATAGTGCTAAACTCCTATAATATCTAAGCCTATGTCTTGACACC
Source organism: Alaudala cheleensis (assembly GCA_013398995.1). Taxonomy (NCBI): domain Eukaryota; kingdom Metazoa; phylum Chordata; class Aves; order Passeriformes; family Alaudidae; genus Alaudala; species Alaudala cheleensis. The sequence continues at coordinate 451,136 of VWYE01021135.1, read as the reverse complement.
AGCTTCCTTTGCTGTGTAAAGGAAATTTTATTCATATTTGTTTATTTTTCACTGTTCCACTACTTCCCAAAGTGGCTTTGGTATTGACTGCACGAAATCATGCTGCACAAATACCAATCTGATCTTACAATAATTCCCATCACATCAGATCTATTTCTATTTACCATTCTCTTATTTCTTAATTGTATTTCTCTTTTTTTTGCCTTAGTAGTTCCCTGTGTCATGCCTACTTGCATCTTGCCAAGATGTAGCCAGAGTTTCCAGCAGTACAGGTAGGTCACCGCAAAGCTAATACACCAATAGGGAAAAGTACAGCAAAATAAAATCTTGTCCACAGCAAAATAAAAGTGCAACCTTTCTATTCATTATTTAGTTCAAATATATTTTTAGGATTTGTTCTTTAGGATCACCCTGAAGATCTTATTTTGCTGAGAGAAGATAAGCACTTGGGCAGATGGTGCACTGAACTTCTGTTTTCCTCCCTTCTGTGTTTCTCATCCATTTTTCAAAACTACTAGTTTCTTGGAAAGTGGTTCCTCCTGGAATTAAGCTTTTGTCCTCTACAATTTTTTTTAAACCTGTTAACATGTATTATTGTTCCAAATTTTGTAAAAGAAAACAATTTTTTTAATTTAAAAACAAAATCACTGTCACAAGTTGCATCTTTCATGTAAAGTAGATATAAAGGAATGGCATATGAGTATGTCCCAAAAACATATCAGAAAACTGTTGAAAACAAAAAATATATGGATTTATTGAGTTTACCTTAAAAACTAAATGAGGTAATTACCTGCTGAGACAAAAAGGGGACAATAATCTATTGTTACATCTAATGATGATGATCTTACATTTTATTTAGATCAACTGATTTTGAAAACCAGGGATTGTTTGGCAGAGCACCTTAATAGTATTCTATCACTAAAACAACACTCAATGGCAAAATAAAAAAGTGAAAAAGAAAAAAAAAACCAAACCACACCCAAAGAAAAAATCCCAACCAAAACCAAACCAGGATTAAAAGAAAAACAAAACCCAAATGACAACAAAAAAACCAAACAAATAAACAAAACAAAACAAAAAAACCCCATAGAGTAAAAAAAGAAGAAAAAACAAAAATTTTAAAAGACACACACAAAAAAAAAAGTTAAGGCATTTCAATAGAAGACAATATAAAGGAATAGAATAGAAGAAAGTATTTCAGTTGGATGGGGGCTCCAATGATCATCCAGTCCAACTGCCTGACCAACCCACAGCTGATCAAAAGCTAAAGTGTGCTCTGAGGGGCGTTGTCCAAATGCCTCTCAAACACTGACAGGCTTGGGGCATCAGCCACTCTCTACGAAGCCTGATCTAGGTTTTGATCACCCTCTCAGTATAAAAATTATTCCTAATGTCTTGTCTAAGCCTCCCCTGATGCATCTTTGAGCCATTCCTATGTGTCCTGTCATTGAATCCCAAGGAGATCACCACTTACATCATCATTTCCCCTCTTCAGGGGACAACACCATCTTCTTTTCCATAGTTAAATTTTTATTTTAATAATGATGTCCAAGAAAATAAGTTCTAATTTTATGCATATACTTGTAGAATCACTTTTATAGAGATATAGAAAGGAAGAAAGAAATGTACAACTGGTAGTTTTACGAAGGATGACTAGTCTGCATGAGGGTTTCCCCTGTTTAATTTCTGTTACTTATTTTTTATCAGCAGCATCCTTGGCTACTCTTGAGAGGTAGTAAGCTGAAGTATTGAGGTTCTGTTTGAGCATAAGGAAACACTCTTACTGTGACTCTGAAGATTACTTAGAGGCTGCAGTCTCCATCTTCAGAAGTTTTCAAAAGCTGCCTGAAAATGGGCCCAGGTAGTCTGCTCTTCATCATCTCTTTGAGCATTAGGGTTTGACAGGGTGGCATCCTTTTGAACATCAACCATTCTGTGGTTCTTTGAAGCCAGTGAGAGCAGAAAACTGTGCCTTGCAGGCCAGTTCTCCCTTTGAGAGAAGTATCCCATTGAAAAGATTCTCCTTTCTTTGTTGACTTGGTAGGAAGATAGGACTGCAAAGGATGTTCTGGATCATGCTGGTTTTTTTCAGTCTGCTGTAGCCAAATACACCATAGAGCAATATCCATAAACACATCAATTCCTAATATAAACCCTCCATATCTTTACAAGTTTTTCCATTTTCTGTTTACCTAAAGGGTCAATATATTAATCTTATTTTCAGCCAAGATATTTCATTAAATCCCAATACTTGTTTTAAACTTGGGTCATTCAACTTTTCGTGGTTAATTTTATCCATTCAATACACTCTACTTANTGCAACCTTTCTATTCATTATTTAGTTCAAATATATTTTTAGGATTTTTTCTTTAGGATCACCCTGAAGATCTTATTTTGCTGAGAGAAGATAAGCACTTGGGCAGATGGTGCACTGAACTTCTGTTTTCCTCCCTTCTGTGTTTCTCATCCATTTTTCAAAACTACTAGTTTCTTGGAAAGTGGTTCCTCCTGGAATTAAGCTTTTGTCCTCTACAATTTTTTTAAACCTGTTAACATGTATTATTGTTCCAAATTTTGTAAAAGAAAACAATTTTTTTTAATTTAAAAACAAAATCACTGTCACAAGTTGCATCTTTCATGTAAAGTAGATATATAAGAATGGCATATGAGTATGTCCCAAAAACATATCAGAAAACTGTTGAAAACAAAAAATATATGGATTTATTGAGTTTACCTTAAAAACTAAATGAGGTAATTACCTGCTGAGACAAAAAGGGGACAATAATCTATTGTTACATCTAGTGATGATGATCTTACATTTTATTTAGATCAACTGATTTTGAAAATCAGGGATTTTTCTGCAGAGCACCTTAATACTATTCTATCACTAAAACAACACTAAATGGCAAAATAAAAAAGTGAAAAAGAAAAAAAAAAAACACAACCAAACAAAAAATCCCAACCAAAACCAAACCAGGATTAAAAAAAAAAAAAACAAAACCCAAATGACAACAAAAAAACCAAACAAATAAACAAAACAAAACAAAAAAACCCCATAGAGTAAAAAAAGAAGAAAAAACAAAAATTTTAAAAGACACACACAAAAAAAAAAGTTAAGGCATTTCAATAGAAGACAATATAAAGGAATAGAATAGAAGAAAGTATTTCAGTTGGATGGGGGCTACAATGATCATCCAGTCCAACTGCCTGACCAACCCACAGCTGATCAAAAGCTAAAGTGTGCTCTGAGGGGCGTTGTCCAAATGCCTCTCAAACACTGACAGGCTTGGGGCATCAGCCACTCTCTACGAAGCCTGATCTAGGTTTTGATCACCCTCTCAGTATAAAAATTATTCCTAATGTCTAGTCTAAGCCTCCCCCGATGCATCTTTGAGCCATTCCTATGTGTCCTGTCATTGAATCCCAAGGAGATCACCACTTACATCATCATTTCCCCTCTTCAGGGGACAACACCATCTTCTTTTCCATAGTTAAATTTTTATTTTAATAATGATGTCCAAGAAAATAAGTTCTAATTTTATGCATATACTTGTAGAATCACTTTTATAGAGATATAGAAAGGAAGAAAGAGAAATGTATAACTGGTAGTTTTATGAAGGATGACTAGTCTGCATAAGGGTTTCCCCTGTTTAATTTCTGTTACTTATTTTTTATCAGCAGCATCCTTGGCTACTCTTCAGATGTAATAAGCTGAAGTATTGAGGTTCTGTTTGAACATAAGGAAACACTCTTACTGTGACTCTGAAGATTACTTAGAGGCTGCAGTCTCCATCTTCAGAAGTTTTCAAAAGCTGCCTGAAAATGGGCCCAGGTAGTCTGCTCTTCATCATCTCTTTGAGCATTAGGGTTTGACAGGGTGGCATCCTTTTGAACATCAACCATTCTGTGGTTCTTTGAAGCCAGTGAGAGCAGAAAACTGTGCCTTGCAGGCCAGTTCTCCCTTTGAGAGAAGTATCCCATTGAAAAGATTCTCCTTTCTTTGTTGACTTGGTAGGAAGATAGGACTGCAAAGGATGATCTGGATCATGCTGTTTTTTTCAGTCTGCTGTAGCCAAATACACCATAGAGCAATATCCATAAACACATCAATTCCTAATATAAACCCTCCATATCTTTACAAGTTTTTCCATTTTCTTTTCACCTAAAGGGTCAATATATTAATCTTATTTTCAGCCAAGATATTTCATTAAATCCCAATACTTGTTTTAAACTTGGGTCATTCAACTTTTCGTGGTTAATTTTATCCATTCAATACACTCTACTTATCTTCATTTCTGGATTTGCATAGAAACAGTGACAGGTACTTGTAAGCATAATGAAAAGCTTTCAGAGTCATTGCTGGATTAACCAGTGGCAAATTGCCAGCATATTTCCAGTAAGAAATCTGTGAAAAGCTGGAAAAGTTTCCTTCCTTCTTAATCTTTAGCTTTCAATTGATTTATAGAAATAATGTTACACTAATGTGGTTTGGTAAAGGTTAAATGCACGCCCCCTGGTTTTACCCTTCTGGTTGATACGTGATCACAAGTGAATTCAACAAAGAAAGGCATGTAGAAATACCTCTCTCTTTCACATTAGGTAGGTCAGCATCAGTGTCTCTACACTGAAATATTTGCTACCAAGCTTTCTGCTGGTGGTCTGACATCAGCAGGCAGTGTGAAAATCCGGGTCCAAACCATCTTGCTGCAGAGAATTTGTCTCTAAGTTACAGTAAAATCAGGCAAATGGAGGGTGTCCACACACAGGAATTTCGAGGTATTTTGCTAGTGCAGACTAAGGAGTAAATCCACTTGGAGCAGTACTTCTAATAAGCCTCTCAACTAGAAATTAATAATAGCTAGCATCTTAGAAATTCAGGCAGTGCAGCATGTGCTCTTTGATGATAAATGGACAGAGAGACATCCTCTGAAGTGAGCAATCTCAGTGGCCCATATACACTTAGCTTTCTTAGGGCCAGATGGAGAGAAATGGTAATGTAATGACCTTCTCCCTATAGATTCAAACACCTGCAATCCAGCAGGCAATGTTGCTAATGTACTGCTGGCCATATAATTGCTGAACAGGTGTCTTCCAGGCAAAGAGTGCAGCATGACCAAGCTTCCAGGGCATCTGCATGATGAACATTTCAGCCTGCTCACTGAACAGACGACAGGGTAGATTAGATTACAGAGAGTGTTGAGTTTATACATATATATATGCATCTATAGGCATCTTTTATCTCTCTCTATCTCTATCTCAAATCTCTAATCTGTCTCTATTTCTCATGTTTCATTGTTTTCAGTTTTGTAACTGGGAGTAATACACCTAGGGAGGAAGGAATGTGGAAAGAAAAAAAGACGTGAAAACACAGATCATTACCTATCCAATTCAAGATACAATAGAATGAAGCTTGGCTATTAAAGTAATATAAAGCAGATAGTAACTATTATCCTGCTTTTAGGAAAACCACAGATTGTGCTTATTTTCAGTGTGGTCTTTTTTTTATTTATTCATTTAAATTCACTGCATTGCCTGCCCAATTTTCCTTCCCTGTGTTGTTTTCTACAGACATTTGCATTTGGGGTTTTTCTTGTTGTTGTTGTTGTTTTGGCTATCATGAGTTTTTATGTAGAAACTGCTTTGGAAACCTGAAATGATATTACTTTAAGATAAGTTTTCTACAATACTGCATTCTCATGGAGTTGTAGTTTTAACTGCCTGAAGGTATTGCAATTTAGCTTAGTATAAGCCCTTTGTGTGTAGAATGTGCTTTACCAGCAATGTGCACTGTGGAAAAACCAAGAACTGATGCAATCAAAGCAGTGTCACTTAGGAATACAGACAAATACTGGGAGACATGGTCTTTTTATTTGAAGTCAGGTCTTTTCATCAAAAAACCCACACCATTTCTGTATTTTATTACACTTCCTCTTACCACAAGTCACTAATTTCCTGAAATATAGATTTAAAAGAGTGAATGTCAATCTTTTTAGATTTGCTGATTCATTTACAGTTACCTTTTAGAGTTACAAAATTCACACAAAACAAATGAAATGTTTCCCCCAAAGGAAAATTTTTTCTTATTTGCATTCCACAGATTGCTCACTAGTTGCTGGACCACTTGTTTATTACAGTGAAGAAGATGTGACACACATTATCTGTGACACGATATGGGCAAGACTTCTCAGTAAAACACAACCTCAAAAACAATTAGTGCAAAGAATGCCAATGCAATGACAAAAATTTCCATGCTAACAGACCCTCAGAACAGTGTCAGTCAGTCTTTTGAATATCGTTTAGGGTCCTGGGAGGATGTTGAACACCACTGCCATTGGCTTATTTCTTATTTCTAGTGCAATTTCGAATCTTCATCCATTATGATGTGAGGGTTAATTATAAGACTGTGGCAAACCTTCATGTTTCTCTGCAGAGCTCAGGAAACTGTAGTGCTGTGACTTATTACTTTAGTAGTCGGGTGCTGCTGTATCGTAGTTCTCTTTGTTGCTATTATTTTATTTGCATCCATTTATAATAATAATTATAATAACAATAAAAATAACAATAACAATAATTATTATTATTATTACCCTTATATACCCATATAGACCCTTATTTATCTCTTTAAAAAATAACTATCTTGCATGTTCTCCAAAAATATGTTGGTTTTTTTTTTTTGGTGAACCTAGAAATCCTGTTATTCCAGTAAAACGTATGTCCTTATTGATATTTTATTCTATGTAACACAAANGTCAGTCTTTTGAATATCGTTTAGGGTCCTGGGAGGATGTTGAACACCACTGCCATTGGCTTATTTCTTATTTCTAGTGCAATTTCGAATCTTCATCCATTATGATGTGAGGGTTAATTATAAGACTGTGGCAAACCTTCATGTTTCTCTGCAGAGCTCAGGAAACTGTAGTGCTGTGACTTATTACTTTAGTAGTCGGGTGCTGCTGTATCGTAGTTCTCTTTGTTGCTATTATTTTATTTGCATCCATTTATAATAATAATTATAATAACAATAAAAATAACAATAACAATAATTATTATTATTATTACCCTTATATACCCATATAGACCCTTATTTATCTCTTTAAAAAATAACTATCTTGCATGTTCTCCAAAAATATGTTGGTTTTTTTTTTTTGGTGAACCTAGAAATCCTGTTATTCCAGTAAAACGTATGTCCTTATTGATATTTTATTCTATGTAACACAAAAAAACCCCAACCTACCCAAAAAAACCTCTTCTAAAAAACTTATGAACAGCCAGTGATACAGTGTCGTGTTATGTCTTGAATAATATAGAATGAAATTGTCCAAGATTGTGCTTTTAGAACACAAATAAAAAACCAATATGTTACATTTACATATATGTTCCACATTTTGTCTTCACATGGAATATATATCTCCCTTTTGAAATCAAATAAAAACTATAGTCCTTGAAAGCAGTTCTTGTTTTGCTAAGCTTTTTTTTTTTCAGCTTTCTTTGTGAATCATGACAAAACTTTTCAGATGGAAAACTAGAGTTTAGAGATTTAAATGCAGATGCAGCACATTATGATTCAGAGTAGAGTTTAAGCTGAGTTTTCTTTCTTCAAAACCTCTCTCAGTGTTTTTGAATAAAACTTGTTCAGTTTTCCAAACCCTATACTCAGTGAGCACTGTGAAAAATACACCAAAAGATTTAAACTCTATGCTATTGTGTTTTCAATAAATAAAATTCTAATGAGGGTAAAAAAACATGTGACCTGGTAGGATGGACAGTAATTAAAGGTACACTCAAAAAATTGTATTTTGTATTGATTAGCCAGAGGATATTGTTACAGGATTTTTATTGTTTTCATCATAATTTTTTGGAAACTGTTTTGATATATACTGCTCAAAAATAGTAGCTTCTCCAAAATGCATTTTTTGTGGGAACATACTAGATTGAACATAGTTTTAATTGGTGAAATGATCTCAGTTTCAGAACCAGTAGCCCTGTGCTAAATAAATTCAGGTCAAATCCAGAAGTGAATACCTGCCTCAGTCAGAAGTGAAACCTGAATTTAGCTGTCGTGCTTGTAGTGAGACCTATTTCTTTTTTGAGGAGGAAGTAATGAAATTTCAGTCGTTCCCATCAGAACTGCTCTACTTCATAGAAGTAGTCTTTGGGAGAAAGGGAACAAAGGGAGCCTCTACAGGGTTGCTTTGAAGTCTCTTATCACAATCAGAAGAACTTGGTTCTGTCATCTGAACTGAGTAATATCACCAGGGCATTTTCTTGCTTTCTTTAAAAGAAGAACAACACAGCTATTTCAAAGGTTTCAGAAGTGTTTGAAACTATTTATACTATAGCTCTGTTTGATGGTGAGGGAAAATAATTTCCCATCTTCACCTCTCGCTCTCTTGCCAAAATAATATTTTTTTCTTATTTAAATATTTACAGCTAACTGAACAAATAATTTACACTAGCTGATGTTTTGACCAGCTGTTTGATATGTGTCCCAGTGCACATGTAATTATTTATTTCATAATATTTTTTCATCATTGCTATAATTCTTTTAATGTAACTTTAATCTTTATTTCAATTATATTTAGTTACACACATAAGTGTAAGAGGTCCCTGGTCTTCAATAGTTTGTTTTCCTCTATGTGTTCATAAACAGTGTTTTTTCATTGAGCTATCAAAGCAAGCTCAGCATGTCATTTGTACTTTTAACTAACAGATGTGGAGATTGTATTTCTCAGGTGAATTTCATTTCAAATTCTTGTCCTATTTGTTTGTGCTCCCTTTTTTATCTTTTTGGGGTTTTTATTGTGAAAAAAAAACCTCAGCAAAGTTATCACGCTATCACAATACTGTTTCCCTTCCCCTCCTTCCCTGTAATCTGAAATGTTGGAATCAGTGTATGGAATTTTAGTTCTGACCACTCTGCTTCCACAAGTTTTCAACTCTGTGATTTCCACTCTAGTCCATTCTTGAGATTTGTGCTTGAGGACAGTCCAAACAAATCTGCAATAGGAATGCTGCGTAGTTTCTAACTTAACATTCTTCAAAATTCCCTAATACATCATATTTTAACTATACAATTATCTTCTGAAATACTAATATTTAAGTTTTTATTTTTAAATTAATATTTCAATCTCAGTTTGCATTTCTGTCCTTGAACACCAGCTAGTGGTCAGTAAATTGAGGACTCTCTCATCCCCCAGAAACAGCATTAATGTATGATTATCCTAGTTCCACTAGGACATGATCTAAGTAAATAACACTTATGTTACTGTGTGGGTCTGCTGTTCAGCTTTGCAGCATATTGTGCAGTGTTTTGGATGCTTACAAACTACTTCTGTTGTTCCCTTAAGTAAGTATATAAAATCCACCTTTTCTATAAGTTAATTATATAAGATCCATTACCAAAGCTCACTTTACCGATACTACACCCTATTAGATTTGAAAGTTTTGCTTTCTGGCAGCAATGTCTAAGCACAGAGAACTGAAATGTAGTGGAACTGAGTGCTCCAATTTATTTTTGTCAGGACTCTAGTCCAAGAACTGAGTCAATTCAAGGCAATGAAGGGGAGAGGGTTTCCCGTCTGGCTTTAACAGTGTTTGTGAACTGTTTGTGCAGAAAGGCAAAGAAGCAGCAGAAAGGGAAAAAAGGAGATGTGGGGATGAAATAAGGTATCAACAACTGAGTACACAGGAATCAGGAGGTAAGGTATGAAGCAGTATGTTTTTGGACTTAAAAGCTATCAGTCTAGGAAACTGGAGAATGTAAAGGCTGGTTTTGCAACAGGGCATGAAGCAGATACTAAATGTGACAAAATTTGAAAAATAAAAAGTTATCCCATTTTTAAATATATCAAATATAAATATTTTATGAAAATTTATGCTTGACATAAAATGTCTTCGATTATTTTTTTTTTTTGCATTAGAACTCATAGAAAACTAATGGAATCACAAATATCATTGGCTTAGGAAGGAGTAGACATTATTTGTTATGATTGTTGTGTTTTTCTAGTGGGTTATTCCATAGTAAAAGATGAAGCTCCCACTAAGAAACAGGCAAATAGAAGTCTGTTTCTTATTAAAAAAAATTTAAATAAGTTTGAAACAGCAGTGTTTCTATATGAATTCTGCTAATTTCTAAAGAAGAGGAAAATTATTCCATTTCTAATGAAGTAGGAAAAAGGACAATCCACAAGAAAGCTACTCCATTCCTCAGGGAAAAAAAAAAGGTAAAAGTAAAGTTTTCTCTGGACAAATGTTTGGAAGAATAAGTATTTAGAAATGGCTCATGGAGCAAATTAAAGCAAAGACATAGCTGTGAATGATGGGCAGTAATAAGAAATCAGAGCTGTTAATAAGAGACAGCTCATCTGTTATTGAAATTGATGGCTTAGAAATGTAAATAAAGACAACTACAAATTAAAGAATCTAAAAATAAATCCTCACAATTTCAGTGAAGACTGACAGGGTTCAACTACATGGGTTTGTCACAAAACCTTTGAGACTGGAAACACTTGAATTGGATTTGTGTTTGATTTTTCAACACAGTACAATTTCAAGGAATTACATGCAATAGACACTGAAATCAAGGCCATTTTGATGAATTGGATACATTGTCAATTGCTTCTTAAAGCAATCACAGTATCCAAATAATAGAATTCTATTTTTGTATAAAAAAATGTTTTCTTTCCAAATGTATTTATAGAAGCCAGTAACTTTTTGCTGAATCAATACATTTTCATTTACATCAATACATTTATTTCTCAACTCCACATTTTTCAGTCAGAAGTACTTGCCCATCCAATGCATATTTCCAGACAACACATATCCATTCAAGCCAACTCAATACAGCTGCATCTGCTATTCTGCTATGAATAAATACAATGTTTTTCTATGGAATTGGATTCATATTATTGAAAACAACATATCTGAAGCTATCACACTTTACATTAAATCAGCATGGTGCAATTGCAACCAAGGTTAGTCATTTATTTTTCAGCTTCTGCTGAATGCATCCTCACATATTGAATAAGCAGTGTTTTGCTGGTCAAAACTTAGAGCTAGTGGAATATATGTATTCAGGTATTATCCAAGTGTAGCTCAAATGCTTGCACTAGTGATGGAAAACCAAGCCTCATTACTCAAGCAATTTTGCTTTCCTGTAACTTCCAATTCTTGGGACTGACAGGTGAAAGGCAAAAGATTCTGGAGACCAACTCCTTCAAAATCTCATTACAATGTCTTTCTCTGCTCTACTCACTAAGTGTAAGTTGCCAGTAGTGAAAAAAGTGACTTTTTCGGGTACAGATTCAGAAAGTATGTACAGAGGTCCCTATTATTTCTATTTACACTATGGATCACCAGAGAGAAACATGGGAAATCATGACTTTAATTTTTAATTTTTTTTACTTCAAAGTAAATATGAGGGTGTGAAGAGATAAGGTACCTTGTTGTAGTTGCCTTCCTGCATCAGCACATTTTTAGTACTCTTTCATGATTCCTACACTGATATTTCATTCTGTCTACCATGAAAACATCTTCTGCTATTCAGTTCTAAAGATGAAAAAAAGGTGAACACTTTTTCTGATCAAGTCACTTATCAGTTATCTTTTTTGGTAGAACATTTGTGTTTGAAGGAATATTTGTACAGTACTACATATTTTGCCCTTCCCTCTCTCCTACAGAAGTTGAAAAAGTTGATGAAGAAAGAAATACAGCAAAAAATTGCTTGCTTATGAATTAACAAATAATTAGGATGACTATTTTAAGTGTATGTAGTATATTTAGAAAGAGACCATCTTTTATGTATAGTGTTTATCAAAAGCGTTTTCATGCTGTTCAAGAGATTTTTTGTATAACAGTGGTAAACAAAGTAAAACAAGAATAGTTTCTCCTACAAAAGGAAAAATTGATTTAATGTTAGGTTTACTCACAATAAATGCTGTTATTTTCCTTAAGCCTAGAACCCACTGAAAGTGACTGATTGAGAAGGCTTATTATGCCTAATTTAGTATAGCAACCCATGAACATTTCTTCAAAATGATTGTATTGTAACAGATTAAAATATCAGTCACTTATGCATGGACCTACTCCCATTTTTGCAGCCTTTCTACAGTGGAGAGTAACATCCAGGGAAAGAAAACCACAATTAGGTTTCCAGATAAGGATTTATATTTTCATTATAATGTTTGACCTTAGGCTGCAGATATTTATTCAATACGATTTCTTATAACGACCATACCAAATGTAACCTTAATGATGCTCCACAGTTCTGTGATGCAAATTATAATCTGTTCATGATTCCTGATGGTGCAAATGAAGCCTAATTAAGTCTTTTCTATTCAGGGAAACATTAAACATTAAAAGAGGATTTTTTTTTAATTGGAAAAGCAAGGTCAATATAAACAATTAAAAGGAATTTGTTGCTGAGCACTCTGAAAATGTAATTTCAAATGCTTTTTATTGGATTCAATTTAGGGGTTCCCCACTGGTTAATTTTTGAAGCACATTTATGAGAACTGCACACTTCCCTGTGTCCTGGAATCTACTTCTGCATTAAATTAAGATAAAAGTGAACTAGGCATACTTTAATAAACTATTGCATGTGGCCTTTTGCTCCATAAATCAAAATTTTTTTGCTAGAATGATCTTTTCTGCATTTGCCCTGAGCATATATATTTGTCAGTAACAAATGTACTGCATGGTAAGGGTTGACAGAAATTATTTTGAGGTACAGTGCAGAGAAAACAGAAGTCTAACACTTCAATTTTGAGCAGTCCCTCTGAGGAACTTCTAATTGGCAAATACTTTCATAGATTACATTTAATTTATAATTTTATTAAATTTTTTAGAATAATTTTTGTTTTCTTTATACCCTTTATGTATTATTTGGACTTTAGATAAAGCTTTCCTCTACCCAGGTACAATAACATTATGAATGGAATAAAATACACAGTGGAGAAATGGAAGTGAGGAATCTAATATTCAACTTCCTTGAGTGGACTTCAACATAGTTTGCACTGTAGAAGATTGCTACAATACAATTACCAAAATATTAACAGAAATACTGACATTAAATAACACTGGTTTTTTTTTTTTGTTTTGACTTTTTAAAATTGTGTTTGCAGCATATATAATTTCATAGTGATATATGTTTATGCTAATAAAGGTTTCAACAACAGATTTTCTGATAGTGATTATAATGGCATTGTGGCTATAGCACTTCTGGATTCTCTTAATCTAAATTCATAAATCTAATGGTAACAAAACCCTTCAATGATCTGTAATAGTTTCTTTTCCTCCCTTCACCCTATCCCTCACCCCTGTGATCCAATGGTCTACTCACTGCAAATGGTGGAATTCTGCCAGAAAACTTTCCATCACTGAGGAAAAGACACTGATGAATACTTTTTTTAAATTGTCCTTTATATAACCCCATTCAGAGAAGGCCTTTAGAAAAGGCCTTTTCTACCCCTTCCTCCCTCCTTTCCTTCCTTCTGCTTTCCTGTGCTCCTGTCCTTTTTTTCTCTCTTTTTTTCTCTCATTTTCCTTTTCTCTGTTACACTCTCTGTATTCTCTGCCTTAAGAGTTCTAACCTTTCTACTTTTTATTCAGACCAGCTATGAATTCCTACCAGAAATTCTTGTTCTTTGTGGGTTTCCTGTGCTGCAGAGGTGATGTTACACTAGACAATATTTTAACATCAGAAATGAAGAAAAAGAAAGCACACATTAAAAGAGTAAACAGTTTTAAAGCTTTTGAGGTTTAAGTTCAATTTCTTTGGAAGTTGTGATTTAGATCTTTCAATCTATCCTGATGCAAATCTATTGCTTTGCATTCAAATTTCTCTACTGCTTATCTAAGCTTTTTCACAAGAAATGGCTTACCTTGTATTGCATTTTTCCTCTCCTCCTTCAGTTCAATAATGAAAAGCATTTTGTCCTCATAAACCTCAAATTTCATAGTAAACATCACAGAAATATTTTGTATAATCTGATTTTAGGCTAAGACTTAGAAATTTTGCTACCAGATGTATACAATTTTTATATATGCACTTGTCATATAGGAAGTGATAAACTGGATTTAAACTGTAATCTCTGCCTCTTAACTGAACTTCACAAGGCTAGAAATTGAAAAATGAAATTTACTCTTCCATGACAACAACAACAACAACGAAAAAAGCAATTATAATTTCTGCCCACGCAATATTTTACATAAATCTCATTATGGCATCTGGACAGCTATTACTCTGGTTATTCAACAACCTTGATGAGCTCTCTTTTTAAAGATGATCTAGCATCTATTTTTAGTACAGCACAAAAGCGTGCTTTCAGGATGTAATTTTAATATGTTTTCATTCCTCTCACATTTTTAGTACAAATCACTAAAAGACATGTGCCATGAATCTCATCTCAAACCTATTTTAGTTAATGGAAACAATCTCTCTGACTGTAATGGATTTGGACCCATTCCTTTTTCATTTGGGTAGGTTGCTAAACTCATCCATTTTCCAAGAGTTTTGGAAAAAGAAAGTCTTCTCAAGACTGGGTCTTCATTTTAAGTTTTGACTTGCTTTCTTTGTCTTGCTTCAAGGATGAATGGGAAAATGTCTTTCTGGGGAAGTTGAGATTTTTTTCAGTTTTGCTAGTATTAGGAAAGGTGATAGTTAAAGATATTCAATGAGTTCATGCTTGCATATACACATACACAAATACAAAAACTCAAATGCAGGCATGCATATGATTTGTTGTACCCTTTACCATATGAAAGAAAGCATTACATGTTCTGTTCACCTCTAAGGAATGTACAGAATTAAAATTTCTAGAACACCCAATCATAATTACTTTTGATATGCAGGCTATCAATCTAAAGTTATGAAAAAATACTATACAATTATGAAATTGTGATATTACCCTGAAAGAAGGTGAGTCAGATCTCATGGACATGGGAATAAGACACTTAAAACTTAGGGGGGAAAAAAAGCATGATACAGTGTAGTTCCTCGATAAGAAACTTTCCAAAAAATAATTTGTTTTCTGTATTTTATCTCAAAATTAAGAGGAAAATGACATAATCCCTCTGAGATAGTTAAAAAGGTGTTTTGACAGTGCAGCATATGCAACTAAGCCCTGCCAATGGCTGTCACATCAACATATGCCCAGAGTTTCCTTGGTACAAACTGTTCCTGGCAGCTGCAGGCAATGTTATTACTATTAGAGCCATTTATATTTATGTCCTCACTTGTTTTGAAGCACAAGTAGAACTGGTAAGAGATACAGAAAAATAATGATAAAGATTGTGTTTGTGAGAATGTGTAAGAGGCCTCTTTATTCCAAGTGCTCCTATGAGAAACGTGCACAGTAACAGAGTAGCCCTGTTTCAGGCACTTTTCCACCTCAGACCAATGCTACCACTGCAGAGGATGTGCTAGAAAATGAGAAGGGAATGAGTTCTGTCTCTCAGACAACAGCACATTTAAAGTATAAAAATTCTAACTAGGAGGTAAAAAACACTGTTCAATCTAAGGGTAGAATAGCATCCTCCATGTACTGGGAAGGTCTAGATACTGAGAAGATACACTGAAAATTGTCATGGTGACAGCATTCACTGATAGTTCTGTGAACACAAGTAAGCATTACAGCTGACTTTCAGCACCTGCAAATGTTCATGACTAAACACAGTCTGAATGTATGCATGAGAAATACAGACATGCTAAGCTGCTAAATAGAGGATTGGCTTTGTGGTACTACCTAATGGGTAGGAAACCTCACAGCTCTTTTTGGATTCCTTCTACTAATCCCATAGTAAACATGCAAAAATCTCTAGAATGCTCTTGCAAATTTCTACACCCATGAAGGCAAGTGCTACAATCTAGAGTCAGACTAACCTTTATGCTCAATGGACTAGTTTTATTCATTTATTAAATTTTTTATGGGTGTAGAACTTGCTATTTATGCCAAATCATGACATTTATTTCTATGAAAATATGCCAATATTAATCAGGAAAGCAACCAAAAAAAAAAATCAAACCATATACAGTCTCTTTCCAGGAAGAAAACATCACTGCATTTTGTCTGTAGTGTAGCGTGCATCTGTGTCTGTTCAGCAATTATCATGCAGTGTTGGAGCCTTCATTGATCTGGTTAATAATTGGTATTTAAACCAGCTCTTTGATTTGGTGACAGTTGCCCCAAATAAAAAGCAACTTACAGCAGAAGTAGATAACTTTTATGATGTTACCTGGTGATAGGTTCTGTACTTCTAAGCAAACAGTAGGAACAACAAAAAATTACCTCAGTGGGAGATTTGTGGTTTCCTTGCAATGTGATTACATATGCTGCAGATGGTAGGGGAAAAAAACCAGCCAGCACATGCTGATAAGTCTGCTGGAATTATATTGGTACTATTCAGCTCAGTAGATAAAACACTGTCTCTACATCCTAGATAGAAAGAATTCTTTATGCATTGTTTTCCTATATGACTAGGTGGCATGAATTACTGTATTCCATGTTTGACAGATATGTACAGGTAGTTAAACGTGTTAAAGTCTCTGTCAGTAAAATCACTTTTCTGTTATAAGTTTTTGCTGGTTTTGCTTATCAGCATTTTCTGGACCCTCTAAGGTTAAGGTTTATCTTAAAAGAATATATCAGAAAAAAAAACCAAAACAGACACACTTGCAGTTTTAATGATGATAATTATATAATGATTCAGATGGGGTTAAAAATGGGATTCAGTGTGAATACAATGAATATTCTCAAGAAAGAAACAGATCTCGGTTTTTCCAAATAAAAGCATCAGAGATCAGTCCTGGTTGCCTCCCTGAAGAATACAGTGTGTTCTAAGAATCTGAGGTTTAACTAGACCACACAAATGATTGTGTGCATTATCTGCATTTGAGGAAACCAGTAATTTTTTTTTGGTTCTTGTTTAAAGCCAAGATTTGAGGGCAATGCCTGTATAGTGCCACAGGAATAGCAGGGATGGCTGAGCTGAATTCTTGTGAGAAGGCACTGTGTCCCTGTCTTTCATCCATGACTTTTCTTTCATCCTCAACTTTCTACAGTGTATTTCAGGAAGGTTTTTATAGACAAATACTGTGTTCAAAAGTACTTTATTTAGCAGTTTTTAGAAATACGTCTTCATGACACAGCTTTATGTAGTGACTGTGTCCTTGGCTTTAAGAAATAAAAAAAAAAACAACTGACTTCAGTGAAACCTTTAAAAATCTGTATTCATTTCAATATTTCATGGGATATATGTGTCATATTATTTAATACATATGGGGGATCAACAGTGGTATTTTACACAGCCTGAAGTAGTGACTGAACCACCTCATATAACAAGAGGTCAAGAGTGTCATCAGTGTTGTTCTGATGCTAATTTGCTGTAAGAGAAAGCTGACTATATGGAACAGAAGGGAACTACAGCTAGTAAGGATTTACCGGTTTACCTCAGAATCTATAAAGTTTTTGTATTTTATACCCTATGATGCAAAGATTACAGCTTACAACATAGGGAAAATATATTTCAGAAGCAAACTTTTGATGATGAAATTAAAGTTGGATCACAAAAAAGAATGGGGGTACTCTATATTATATAATTTTAAAAGTTAGGGATGTATGTCCTGCATTTTTATACCAATGCAATATTTACCAGTAGTAAAATATATAGAGAGAGATGGAAATAGATTACTTGTCTTTTAGAAATGCCTAAATATTGTTGGAACTACAATTATTTAGGGGAAAAAGTAAATGTTTAACATTAATGACTAAATACTGTAAAAAATTAAATATCCCATTTATTATTCTAAAATTATATTTACAAATTTTTGTTTTAAAAGTAAGAAAATGTAATCATTTTCTTTTTTTAAATAAAAACATAAATGATACTCTGAATTAAAAAGTGCCAAAGGGATCATTTAATTATTCTTCTGCAAAGACACAGGAGTTTAGAAATCATTACAAGTTAATAAAATTTTTTAAAAATACAGATTTGAGAACTGTTATTTTAACTCTGTTGAAAATGTCTAGGGAATTTAACAAGTGCTGAAAAGAGAAGTGAGGCTTTGCTTGTTTTAGTTAAAAAATAACACCTGCCTTGCCTTTCTAGCAACAGGACCTGCTCACATAACCATTGGAGCCAATTTAAGAAAAAGGCAGTCTGTCACTCATCGCTGTTTAAATCAATTTATAGATGCTATTATCATGGGAACTAATCAATGTACACATTTTCTTAAAATTGGCAGCAGTGGCAGGCATCCAAGACCATATTTCAAATATGATTGTTTAGGATACACCTTTGCTATTCTGAGTATTTTATATATAAATACAGTAAAATAATTCACATCCATAGAAGACTGAAAATTATGCATGTGCTTTATAGCTATTTGGGGAAATATTGACTGCAGATCTTCAATGAATTGTGCACTGTTTAACAACGCACTCTTTTTAGGTCTGTTATACAAGTCCATAAATAAAGCAGGGGTTACCATTTGGAATAAATGATGACATGGCAGCCTCACAATGCTGAATAAAGTTATTGTAGTGGGCTGATGCTGGCTGGATACCAGGCAACCACCAAAGCCATTCTATCATTCCTCTCTGCAGCTGGACAGTGGAGAGAAAATATAACAAAGGGTTCACAAGTTGAGATAAGGACAGGGAGAGATCACTCACCAGATATGTAACAGGCTAAACAGACTGGAATTAGAGCTATTAAATGAATTTATTACTAAAAAAATCAGAATAGGATAATGAGAAGGAAATTAGGCTCTTAAAACACCTTCCCCCTGCCCCTCCCTCCTTCTCAAGCTCTACCTCCTCCCCCAGAGGCATAGTGAGGTAGGGAGTGGTCAGTTCATCACACATTATTTCTCCTGCTGCTCAGTTAAAGGAACTGCTCCCGTGCTGCACCATGGGGTCCCTCCCGTGGAGACAATTGTCCATGGACTTCTCCAACATCAGTCCATCTCACGAGCAACAGCTCCCTGTGAACTGCTGCAATGTGAATCCCTCCCATGGGCAAAGCACCCCTCAAATTGCTGCAACATCGGTCACTCTTCCACAGGGAGCAGTCCTTGGAGTCTTTGGAGCTGCCAAACCTTGGCTCTGCCAGACATGCAGGAAGCTTCTGACAGCTTCTCACAAAAGCAACCCCTGCTACCAAACCTTAGCCATGCAAATCCAATATAATTATTAAACCCCAAATGCAGCAGTAGTATTCACAAAAATAGAACCCAAAAGACAAACCTTCTGAAGAGATTCTCTAAGCTATTCTATAGTCAAAAGGATCTCAAAGGATTCACAAAAGATACACTCTCTGGAGTTTACTTTGCATTTCTCTTTTGCTGATTCCTGATGCTTCTCTTCCCAAGTTATGGCATTCAATAATGCTGTAAAGTTAGGGTAAAAAAAACCCCAAATTTTCTTTGTCCAATTTATTCCTTTATTTCTCTAGCAATGTTGCTGGGATTTTTAAACTATGCTCTGGAATTTCAGCATCCATTTCCTCCTCTATCCATTTTTCATGGGTTTTTTTGGGCAGGACATGCAATGTTTTGTCCCATTATTTTTTCTGCCTGTTTATCAAAGGCCTCTTTTTTCACACTTTCTCAGAGGCTGATCATCTGTCTTGATTACTCACCTAATACCATAATCCATCAAGTTTTTACCTTCGTCTGCATATTCTCAAAGTGCTTTTCAGCAGACAGTTAAGCAATGACAAGATTGGACTCTGGTGTTTAGAGAAGCCTAAATAATAATAACAATAATAACAACAACTATTTATTAGGTAATACGATTTTATCTCCTGCTCATGCTCATCTGAGAAGGCAATTTTTAGAAATTTAAATAGAATGGAAAGAAGGTTTTTCTCCAAATTTAACTTACTTAAGTGTGTCAGAGATAAAATCATCAGCAGCAAAAGTTAACTGGTAGGCTATTGTCTATTCCCCTTAGCTTACACACTCAGCTGGAACATCGATAGCAGACTTCTTCAGGGTAGACATCAGACACGGAGGTGATTTTGTAACAAGTACAGAAAATCAGCAGCAGGTGAAGCAAAATAACTTTACATATATATTTAAATGTCAAGGATGTTGATCAGACTAATTGGCAATTTTAAATCTTTATTTTTAATCTATACAGTAGAAATTCCTCTTAAATTAACAGGAAGAAAAATACTGGAGCTGAAGAAGCCTGGATGTTGGTAGGAAATGAAAGAGGTAACAGCAAAGAGTGATTCAATGTCTACTAATCTAATATCCTCCTTGAAGGGAAAAAAACCAACATAAAGTACCATAATGACAGGATGAATTAAGTCAGAATAGTCTGAACGACTTCACCGAGTTTAGAAGTGACTTGCTTTAATCAAGACTAATATATTGCTGATTAATTCCTTAATTGTTGAAGTTTTTGTAAGAGTAAAGCTGTTAGTTCTGCATCTAAGAATGCCAAGTTAGCTCTTCTGAATATTTGTTTATGAAGATTTCTTTTCCCATCTAAGGTTTCCTTTGTGGAATATTTAAAATTACTGCACCCTAATACAAAATAGGATTCATTTCAGTAATATAATTTTTAAATGGATTCTTATAATTCAAGGTTAATATTGACAGATTCAAATTATATTCAGTATGTGTCTCAAAACCTCAAAATTTTATTATTGGGGTTTAGGTGTAAATTTAAAGTATTTCATGAGAATTTGAACTCATGGAGAATTTAGAACTGACAGTATTTTTTTATTTTTTTATTTGTATTGCTTTGAGTTCTTTAAGTGTAAAGAAAGAACTGAATAGCTAAAATTGTTGCTTGATGTCCAGGAAGCAGAATAACAGAAAAATTGTCTGAATGGCATTCCATAATGGCAATTCCAATGTAATGTTAAGAGGAAGAGCAAAAATCTGTTATGGAAGTTATCAAGTCTAAAATAGAAGTAAAAGGGATAATATAAGAGATAAAAAGAATGAGATATGGTTTATCATGGTTTTGAACAACTATGATGCTTACATTAGAAGGTGACTCACACTTTGCTCACGAACCAAAAATTATTTTAATGCATAGTGACACCTAGCTTTGTCATTCCAAATGTTTAAGCACCTAACTCTGACAGTGCAGCCAATAAACTCATAGCTCAGTTCTCAATGCATCCCAAGCTGTTGTAAAATTCAGGACAGCTTTCAAATACAACAACACAGGCTCTTCAATCTCAAAGACAAAAAGAGCAATCTTTACTCTTCACCATCTTTTTTATAGACAGTGCTGAGAAAAGAGACATGATTGGACATTCAGAACAACACCCCTGAACATTTTTACAAGTAAACAAGTTGGAAAAACAACACCTGTGGAGACTGCTTTTCACCTTCAAGGAATGTTTTGATTCCTCCTCACAATTTCTCAGACCAGTATGAGAAAGTTATGTGACTTGATTTACCACAAATTATGCTGCTGCTGCCTGACCGCTCGCTTTCAGCATCCACACCAAGCAATAGTTTGCAAAGAAAAAGAATAACACTTGCATGATTCCTGGTCAGCAGAGTGCCAAAACAAATCTCCTGGAAAATCTGAGTAAGGAGACCTGCTGTCATCCCTGGTAGATGCACATTGCTGAGCAGCCACAGCAACTTTTCAGGTGAGAGGTCGGAAGGTAGTGGCCATGTGACCAGTTAAGTGTGGAAATGGGAGACACAGAGGCAGATGACCTCGAAATATTCCTGTTAGATGATCTAAGTTATTGTGATATCACATTTCTGTTTTGCTTTCATAATCATACTTATTGTCATGCTGGTCATGGTTACCTTAGGTAAACTTTGCACTAGATTCCAAATATTATTTTCCTGTAAGTGATTATTTGAAAATAGCTGCTCAAATTATCTTCTCTCTGGTATTTCCAGACAGAAATCATGAACAGTTTTAAAAATATTTTCAAATTACTATTATACACTGTCTTTTTAATTTCAGGTTTATTTTAATTTCAGGCTCATTTTCATTTCAGGTTTTTTGTTTATTCTACGTCATTTCCCCTCAGCCTGTCTCACAAAATGTGAGACCAAAGAAATGCTGATCTAAAACAAACCAATGTGAAAAGTTAAAAAATTTTATTGCCACCAATCACTGGTCTATTTTGGAAAATATTTGACTAGGGTTATGTTTTCAGATTTTGACTGCTTGAAGAAGCTTAACAGAGACACCAAGGGAAAAAGCCAGAGATAAGCCAGAAACTACTTTAGAAGTGCTTCTAGAAATGTCTGTCCTGAGTACAGCTCTCCATCAGAATCTCCCAGGAACAACTGAACACTTTATGAATAAATTACTGTAATGAGTAGGCAGAAATCTGTAGTGTTGGATTAGTTTCATTAATACTGAAAATGTCTCTATTAGCCCAAGAGTGGATCTAATGTCAAATTTAATGTCAAATGAGTGCTATTAGAGTCACAGCTTTTGTAGCAGACTCAAGAATACTCATCTTCTTTCAGTGTGTCCTGTAATATAGAGGTTCTCTTCATATGGGTATTATTTGAACAATGTTTTATGCATAAAAATTATATCACTAAATTGTGATCTAAGCATGTACATTTTAAGAGATGTACATTTAAAATTCACATTAAGCATGTACATTTTAAGAGATGGCTTACTGTACTATAGGTCTTATTTTGATCCTTTTTGGTTACTCTATTTAGCTGAGAGAAGTAATTGTTCCTGTTATTATCTACCTTTCTGGTAAAGAGACAAATATCCTTCAAGCTTACATGCAAGACTTAAGAGGAATATGTTTTTTCACTTGTACTTGTCATGGCCCTGAGAGCACCACTAGTCCTGACTGTCCCTGCTAAGCCTCCACAGGGGCTCCCTCCCACCCTGGACAAGCCCTGTTTCAGCTAAAATGCTAAAGTATTTTACATGGATGTTGGTCTCCAGCTCTTTCTAAGGAATTGCTGTGTTGGTTTGTGCATCCAGCCTTGTCTGCAGTTAGGGAGTGTATGTTCAGAGTGGTGATATTCAGTCTGGGACCTAGGCAGAGAGAATTTCAGCATCCTGGTTGTATGGGACTGGAGGGTGAGAAAACCTCTTGACTTGAACAATGAGCAACTCTGGCTCCAGTGGGCCTGGAAGGAGCAATCCCATGTCCCCAGAGACCACTGTATTCAGCTCTCTGAATACAGCTGACGTTTACCTTTATCCATGTCATGTTGTTGCTATCCTGACTTCACATATGTGTTTTAATTGATATTTCCTGCTGTTTGACTGTTGGTGCAAATGGTTGGGAATTCAATGTTTGGTAGAAAAAAGTGCTCAGTGATGGTAGTGGGTGAGTTGCATGTCCTAATAGAGGTGCCTGTTGCCCCTGTGCATCCTGCTGACTTGCCTGCAGCCATTTGCAGAATTTCCTGCAGCCCTAAGATTTCACACTCTCGTCCAATACATCATGACACCTTTTAATGTTGAAATTTACCTCCTGCAGCATCCTTCTGTAAAAGGTAATATTTTGGAAAAGAAGAAAAATATCTTCATTTCAGAGAACTCATCTTCCAGCCTTTCAAAATGAAGATTTATTTTGTATCTTCCGAGTTTTGCAAAATCATGGCCTGGCTTCACATTTCTATTCATGAATTTATTGTTTTCCTTTTTAGCAGTATGCTGCCATCAGACAGGAGATATTTTGGCTTCACTGGGGCCCCTTGAATTTTAAAAAGCTGCATGTAGGGTTTTTTTTTCTTTTTTTTCTTACTGCATCATGTGCACAAGACGTGTCTTAAATCTTTCTTCATTACTAAAGATTACATGAGATCTTTGTACAAAATCACTGCTGTCTCTGGTTGGTAGGAGCCTTAAAATATCTCCTGCCAGAGCCCAAAAACTGACAGATCCTCACTGATAAATCCAGGTTTAGGCCTCAGTCATCCCCAAGGTCAGGGGAGTGAAAGGAGGGCTGACAGTGGCAGGAAGGGCATTCTAAACTGTCACCTAAATGAGTCAATTTTTCTGACTCTTATTGAAGTTTTTAATGGATTGTGTTCCAAACACAGGCCAACACAGAGAGGGACAAGCTTTTCATGCAGCAGAGTTGTACTTAGTTGTCCAAATGTATAATTGGAAACTTGGACCCTAATTGCCATTGACCTCAGTAGCAGCCAACTAACTTCCCTGTCCTCCACACACGCAGTATTACTTCCTCCTGATAGCCTTCCTGTTGCTTGTCTTTCTGCTCAAACTTGTCTGAGAGTAAACAAAGGCATTCCTTTTGTCAATGTTAAGGATTCTGTGCTCAGCTTTATTTTCCTGCAGCAAATGTAGATGGGCCTTAAATATGCCTCTTCCTGATAAGTTTTTGCCAATTAGTCCATGGAAGTCAACATAGCAGTGACATGGCCACTACCAAGTTGTCCGCTGGATGTGTGTAGAGGCAAGTGGCAGTGGTTTTTTGGAAAGCACTAGCAAGCATGAGGTAGCTGGAGCACACTTGGCTGACTCCAAGAAGTCTCCAAAGGGTAAAAATGTGGTTGGGTCAACTTCATCAGGCACTTGTGCCTTGCTATGGCAAACAGTACAGGCAGCAGCAAGCACACCCACACTCACATCAGGCATTGAATGAAGCGATTTTCGGCATGAACAGCAACTGGCAGTAGTTGTAACTCACATCTGCTACTTTGAAAATAATTGTTGCTGAATTTCTGTGTAAAAAGAAAGACAAATATTGCAAAACACCAAACACAGAGAAATAAAAGACTTTCCAGTAGTTTACAGATAACTCTTGACTTTGTCTGAAGGGAAATTGGTATTCAGGAATACTTTGTTGCTAAATGTCCTGTTACTAAAAGAGCTTTTGTGAGATGCCTTGCGTTTGAGAGACAGATAGAGAATCTTTTAAATTAAGTTTTCAGCTCCCCATTTTGTTTTTATTTAAAAGTTTTTCATTCAAGCCTAAATTTTGTGATATTCTGGTTTTCCTGATTTTGGAGATATCATAATAATAAAAGTTAAGTTACAGTGAAAAATGTAGTTCAAGAGTGTTTATGCAATACAGTTATGATATTATACTATTTTTCCTTTTCCTTTTTTCTTTATTTCAATGCTGATGATAACTTTGCACATCTGGTGTGGTTCATTTGCAGCTAGATGAGGTGCTGTCAAATGAACCTGCTGCAATCACACAAAACTTACACAATAAGCATCTTACCATCTTCATCTTTTTCATATTTTTTCCACATTGGCCTATTGCTCAGCTTTTCAAATACCCAGAGGTGCTCTTATCTGATGACATTTAACAATGAGTGTCAAAAAAGAAAATAGATGAATACATTAGAACTTATGACTGCAAAGGTTATGTTAAGAATATGCTAGAACAAGTCAACAGCTGTAATGGAAAAAAACCAACACGTCAGTGTTCTTCTAATATTTTAAATTTCCTTTGATTCCATGAATTTCACTCTTTCATAACTTCTATTTAAAATGCATAAACTTTTTGATTAGTTTGTCACAATGTGGAACCAAACAACTGGGTATGACAGAATTTAATTTTTCTGCAGAAGAGCCATTCCCTTGACACAGTGGCTGGGATCACCCAGTCAAAGCCGGAGTAAAGGTTAGGAAATACATCACAGTCAGTATGGCAGGAGGCATTTGATAACACCATAAATAACTTTATCCTTCCAATGATTTAAAAACAGGAGAGAGGGAAGGGAAAATAAATGAAACAAGAAGCTTTTTCAAAGCATGAGAACTTCTTTCAAGAAACCCTTTTTTCACTTTTCTGCACCAATGCCTTTCAGTTATTAATTTTTTTCCTGCTTAAAATGAATGCAGACTTTCTGGACGAAAAGACAAACAAATAATAAGACTTTCCAATATGAAACTTGTTTGATGCTCTGAGTTAAAAATAATTAGATTCTAAAACACTGCCTTCTTAGGCATGTACAGAGATTGATACATATAAATTGATTTTGATGGCTCTAACAGTGAGGTAATCAAAAAACCTAATAATAAAAAATGCTTTCTTTAAAAATGTTACTAATTGTAATAATACAGGTCTTAAATACTACATTAGCAGTCTCACTGAGAAAGTTAATGATTTCTCCCACTTATGTTTTAGAAATACAGTCTTTTGTGAGGACAAAATTCAAGTTATGGGACATAGTAACAAGGCACAGTGTGGTTCTGGTGGCCAGGGTGGCATAAAAAATTTAGGTAGAATTACATTTTAGGTAAAAAATCACTGATGTTACAAGATCTTTTAGACTGAGGAGTCAAAGATTGGATTTCATTCCAGCCCTGTTGCTCCCTTCTTTGTTGTCAATTGCAGATTTTTAATCTACACTGCCCAAACGACTGCCACTGAGTCAGATGACATTTTAGTTGCCTAAAATCTGCCATTTTAAAAACATATTCTTTGAAATATATTTGCTTCATGGTATCGATTTGTTAACCTTGCTTTAAGGATCAGAAACCTGAAGGGAAGATCTTTAAAATAAAGCTTTGGCATACTTTCTTGTCAATTTTAATTGATTTCTTGGCATGAAATTTAGCCTCAACATTGCAGCAACATAGATGTGTGCCTTTAATTAAATCAAAACTTTCAATTTCTTCAGATGGCCATGAAAGACAAATGCAGTTTCATGTGACTTATTTCCCAAAGTAGCAATACTGCTTGTTTCTCTCTGAGTTGCAAAAATAATATTACAGAGAACATCATGAATAATGCAAGAAGTCTGATTTAACACCAGGATTATTTCTGGCATTCAGTATCTGTGAATAGCATATTAATAGCATATATCAGTTTTTATGATTGAATGATAGAAATAACGAACTGGCACTGAGCCTTTGTGATTACTCGCCAAAAATGGGATCTGTTCACTAAACCTAATAAATTTTACATCTAAGTTTAAGCAATTCAGTGAATTGGACTAGAACATTGGCTTTTGCTTTATTTTCAACTGTTATGTGAATTTACATGAGACTGATTATTGTGGTGGTCATAAGGAAGTAAAATGTTGCTAATTTAACAACTACGCACCATGTAAATGTAAAAAAAATATATGCCATAAAGATGACCTTGACATTCAGAAGAATGTGATGAATCCTGTAGCAGAAATAAAACAGTATTCTGTCTTTACCATCCCCACAACATTATTTTCAGGTTTTGGCTTAGCAGGGAGAACTCAAGACTTGTAGAGCTGTTTCAAGTTTCTCAGCAGTATAAATAACAAAAGCGATTACAAGAAGAGGAGCCCTGGAAAACAAAATTTGCTGTTGCTGTTTTTCCTTCAATCCACACACATAAATATCTTTCCTTGGCAGGAGGCAGCCTGGCTTTTCCTCCTGTACAGCAGGAGGACAAACCATCTCTGTTCTGCTGATCACTGCAGCCTGGTGCCCAGAGCACCAGAATAACTCTATCATATATCCAAATCTGAAAGTAGTTTGAGGATAAAGCCAATCTTCCTAAAATCCATTAACCCCACCCATTTTTTAAACTACTCTCTTAGCTATTTGCACTCAGAAAAGCTGAAATATGATTTGTAAGGACATGCATGTAGAAATAAAAACCTTTTAGATCAAGGTGTTTTACCTCACCGCAGTAGAAAACAGAAAACAGGTGAATTACAAGTGAATTTTTGGAACTAAAGCTGAAAGTGTATCAGAGGCAGAAACCACAAATGTCAATTAGTATGACAAAACCTCTGCCCTGAATACTCTTTTCAAGCACTCTTCAGTCCTGAAATAGGGTCATAAATGCAGAGGTGAATGTCTTTAAAATGTAAAGGTTCCTACCAAACTCTGTAGCAAATGCAAACATGAACACTGCAGTACAGATCAGTAGATGCAAATAGCTAGTCTTAATTAGTAAACTGTTGTGGCATTTGATTTTGTATCCAAGAAAAGAGCAAAAATCTCAACAGGAATTTAGGACCTCTGTAATTATTAGAATCTTTTAATGTCAGAGATTATATCTGAATCCCTATTAGGGTGATTTTTTTTTCTGCAATTGTTCTTATTGGTTAAAGAAAGAAACAAAGACATAGTACTGCCTGTTCCTCTACCTTTACTCCCAAAATATTTAAATGGTGGGAATAATACAATGCACTGCAGAAACCTAGTCTGAAGGCCTTGGCACTTTTAAGGATTAAAACACTCCATGTGTTCCAACTATGCAAGGAAATCATGATTCTAAACAGAAAATGTCCCTGTTTTGTTTATTTGGTTCTTTTATTTTGCATTTTGCATTTATGATGTTGCATCATAGTTACTGTAAACATTTGAATTTTTTCTTCTAAAAGATGTTAGAAAATCAGGAAACATTGTGCTTTAGTGCATCTTTACTCATGGGGGAAAAGCCAACAAAGAACAACAGAATAAAACCTCCAGCGTATCTGAACTTGAAGAATATAATAAGTTGTGGGCAGCTTCTTATGACTGAAAGAATAAGGTAGTAGAAATCTTTGTTCTTTGATTTGCAGCTGAAATACTTTTTCCTGTCTGCTCTTTTGGGAAATAGGATGGGAATTATAATTTTTTCCTGGCTAGTCCAGTTTCCAGCAGCCATTTTATTGCAAGCTATATTTAATTTGCCTGTGAGTGATTACATGCCCATTTTTCAAAATGTGAATAGGAATCTCCTATACAGTGAAAAGCTGTAAGTGCAATACCTTAAAACTTACACCTGTAAAGTCCAGTAGAAAGGTCACTGTGTTGCCAGCACATACACATTTAAAATCTTTAGAATTCAGCTTTCATTTTTCTTTTTTTCTCAAAGATAGCAAAGGCCACTTCGCTGAGATCCTTTTCTTCTTGTAAGTCAGAGCTCTGTTCACTTTCTTCAATTGTTAATTGATTCTGACATTTCCTTTTGAGTTGTAATTGCTTTCTGTACCTTTACACAGGTCCATCTTGCTTTTTATTCAGGGGGTTATTGTGGTTTAACCTCAACCAGCAGTGAAATACCACACAGCTGCTTGCTCTCTTACCACCCTGCCACAGAATTGAGAGGAGAATCAAAAAAGGGTAAAACCAATGGGTTGAGATAAGAATGGTTTAATAATATAAATAAAGTAAAATTATAAAATAATATTAACCATAGCAATAAAAACAATGACCATATCAATACCAATAATAATATTAATAATAATAAGCAATAATAAGCAATAATTACAATATAACAATAATGAAATGGGAGACAACAGAAAAGGAGATGAATAAAAGCCAAGACAAACAAGTTATGCCCAAATCAATTGCTCACCACCCTCTGACTGATGCCCAGCCTGTCCCTGAGCAGCCATCAGCCCCTTCCCAACACTACTCTCAGTTAGTATACTGAGCATGGCATTCTATAATATGGAATATCCTTTTGGCCAGTTTGGGTCAACTGTCCTGGCTTGGACCCTTCCTGGCTTCTTGTGCAGCTCTGCAC
Source organism: Alaudala cheleensis (assembly GCA_013398995.1). Classification (NCBI taxonomy): domain Eukaryota; kingdom Metazoa; phylum Chordata; class Aves; order Passeriformes; family Alaudidae; genus Alaudala; species Alaudala cheleensis. Next base: position 421,742 of record VWYE01021135.1, on the reverse strand, counting down.
CAGCAGAACATGAGACATTTAAAAGTCCTTCACTTAAGGTAAGTATCAGCAACAACTTAAACATCAATGTTACCAGCATTATTCTCATCCTAAATCCAGCATTGCACTAGCTACTAGGAAGAAAATTAACTCTGTCCCAAATAAAACCAGGACAGGAAAAACAGAAGAGAAATCTATCCAATCTGTCTTCCAGTTAAAAGTAAGAAAAGTGATGAGAATAGCAAGCCATTGCTACAAGATATATTCAGCTTCCAATGAGAATATTTCATAAAAGGAGACATAGGTATCAGATTACTACTTGTCCTATCACAGATCCCAATTTTAAACTTTGTACATTTCTGCACAGTCAAAAATCTGAACACTGATTTTCAACAACGTAAAGATCTGCAAAAACTTCATGAGTACAACTATGTGTTATATAAGTAAGATATGAGTCAATAGTCTTAATTTTTATTATTATTATTATTATTATTATGTTTTAATTCTATAAGAAAAATAACTATAGCTATTTGTAAACATTTTATGTCCCTATATAACTACTGAGAATATTTAGGTTCCTCTCAGCTAAATTGTAAAAGGTCAGTTTTCTCAACATGTTCATCTCAATATTTTAGTAAATATGTTTTAACTTTTGATGCTATTTCTCAAATAATGCAAAAAAAAAGCAAAATACTGTGGTATGTTTGGTTGTTGCCAGCAGCTGCTGTATGTGGGAAACATAGAATCTTATTTAATACCTCCTCAGAGATGGTAAACAGATGGTTTAATGCACTCTTGAAATGTTTGTGCTTGAGATTCAATTATTTTTGTTCAGTTAACAGCCTATTCCTACATTCAGGATAAAATGAAGTAACAATCCTGATCTTAAGGCCATACACTGGCACAGGTTAACATTTAAATATTATTATGCAGTTTGATTAGGATTTCACTTTTGTTTGAGATTACCAGATCTATGAGATCATTGAGTCCAAGCTTTGAACACTGCCATAGCAACTGGACCAACCAGCACTAAGTGCCAGAACCAGTCTTCATAAACACCTCCAGGGATGGTGATTCCATCACCTCCTTGAGCAGTCCATTCCAATTTTTAATCATGCTTTCTGTGAAGAATTTCTTCCTCATATCTAACCTGAACCTTCCCTTGCACAACTCGAGACTGTACTCTTGTCAGGTTGCTGGTTGCCTGGGACAAGAGGCCAAGTCCCACCTGGTTACAACCACCCTTCAGGCAGTTGCAGAGTGAAAAGGTCAACTCTGAGACTCCTTTTCTCCAGGCTAAACAACCCCAACTCCCTCAGTTGCTCTTCAAAGGATTTTTTCTTCTTTCCTTTCCCTCCCCCTGAGTGTCCTGTCTAGTAAGCAGTGTCTGATAAATATTAGCTACATTGCTCAACTTCACACCTCTCTGGAACTGCCACAGTATTTTTTCTTCACATATTTTATCACTTTAACAGAGTCCTGCAGTTGTACAGGGATGAATTTCCAAAACTGTTGTGGGAAAGAAGTCCACGAAAAATTGGCCCATGTTCCCACACTCCATGCCACTCATGACTACTCACCCTTTGAGGAGATATCTGAATAGTCTCCCTAGAAATCTCTTTCTTGATTTTAAACATGATGTAGACTGCACTGAGGAGACCTGGCAGACTTAAAGACAAGAACATGCTTTCCTTAACAACCAAAGGGAATTCAAAAATTTCAAATGCTGTTGTAACAGGCCTGAAGGAGGAAAAGGACATGGAAGGATGAGAAAAATCATCCTCCTCCGTTTCCTGCATGGGATGGGTACAATTATTACTGAATTCCCCGTGGCAGCACTCAAGGCCAGGGTGGGAGAGCAATACTGAACACTCATTCCAGATGACCCTAATTGCCCTTCATGTTATCATGCCATAAAATTATATCCCCCAGTACATCAACAAAGCAATCCTGATCCTTCTTCCTAAAAAGAGCCCTGAAAAAGAGTGCCCATTGGGAAACATACAGGGGGTTAGATTCCACACCCACATGAACTGATCCAGCAACATTGAAACTAGTGGCTCTGTATCTTTTAACCAATGCTTAGATCAAATTTATTTCCAACATGCTCTGGGCAGATCTATTGTTATCCCAACCCTTGGTGCCACAATACAGTGTCGATTTCAGTTATCATGGTTTAGGAATGGTACTCCCCAGCCCTCACTGACACTTGCCCAAACCAGACACTCATCACATTTCCCCACTGCTTCCATGCATTTTCCTGCTCCAGGGATAGACTTGACAATTGGAGACACAAAAGGTGAAAATTACAGATTGAGACAAGAGCAGCTGACTGGAAACAGCAATAAGATAAGAAAACAAACAGCAACAATATTGACAAGAGTGTATAAAGAGAGATTGATTTTACATATAAAATGTTCACTGAGCCTGACATGATATATGGTGACCCCAACCAGCAGTGCCCACTCCACTGCTCCATCTGCCATGCTTGCTCCACTGGAAAGCAACACCTTTCCTTGAAAGCCAGAGAGAGTCCTTTCCCCCTCCACCCCAGCAAAGACAAAACATGATTTCAAATAAATTCTTAGACCTGCCCACAGCCACACCCTTTCATCTACTGGGAAAAAAAAAAATGACTTTGTTCTGACTGAAACCAGGACAATCATCTTATCTAAACCTGCCCTCTTTCATCATAAAGCCTTTAATGCTTGTTCCATCACTACATGCTCTCTCCAGCTTTCTTGTCACCCCTCCTCAGGTACTAGGTTGTTATAAAGTCTCCCTGGAGCCTTCTCTTCTCCAGGTTGAACAAAACACACTCTGTCAGTCTGCAGAAAAAAGCTGCTCCTTTGATCACCGTGGCCCTTCTCTGGACTCACTCATGTCCTTCTTATACGGGGGCCTCCAAAGCTGATTGCACTACTCCAGTGGGTCTCACCAATGTGGAATGGAGGGGCGGAATTAACTCCTTCAGCCTGCTGGTCACACTCCTTTTTATGCAGCTTAGGATATGGTTGACTTTCTGGGCTGCAAGTGCACGTTGCTGGCTCCTGTCAAGTTTTCATCTGCCAAATAACATGTTGACGACTCTGCTTGTTTCAATTTACTTTGGGAGGGAGGATGAAGTCATTTGATTGTTCTGAAACTGATAAACATGACAATATTTTACATAAGTCTTTAACATTCAGAAAAAAAATCCCAACTGAAACATGAATTAAAGTAAGCATGAAATTTCAGATTTCTTTGGAGGGAACACACAGCACTCAAGCTTCTTTAAGCTACCTATTATAAATCATTTAATAGAAGTCATATACGTCTGTAGATGAGTTGGATGTACAACTAGCTCACCGTGAGTATTTTCAGATTTCTGAAATAGCTAGAAAACACAGCACATGTTCAAAAGTCAATAAAGCAATGTTAATATAAATTTTATTTTACTCTACTGAGTTTTTCACTATGTAGTTTACTTCTTCTTTAGAAACATGGTTATTTGCCTCAGTGATGTAACCAGGGAGTGTTGCTTTCTCCCAAATTAGATACAAAATATGTCCTTTTTCAATTCATGCTCAGACTATCAGCACTGACTCAACAAAATTCTGTTCTCAATGCTCTGTTGCATTATGACTTGAATAACTAAAGACAATATGTTGTCCTTTTTCTAAAAAAATTAAGAAAACAAAATCACTTACAGGAATGGGAGTACATTTTCACTGAAAATCTAAACACAGGGAAGATATTTTAAGAATACAGAAAGTTAAACATTGGAAAAAATTGTGCTGTTTCTTTGTTATCGAATGAGAGAGCTAGGGAGATTGCAAGGAATTTGGTTTGATATGAAATGAAAAATTTCATAGAACTTTTTATATCTTTAACTCTGATATAAAACATTTTTCCTCCTTCTGCAGTTCCTTTTTTTGCAGGCTTAATGAAATAAATTTAAAAAAATACAATTAGGAGAAGAAAAAAAAAGGCAAAAAACCTCCCCACACATTCTTTTTTACAGAAAACTCTGTGAAATTGCAACAATTGGATCTGACACTGGTTCATTATTTCATCTCTGTGTGGGTGGGTTTTGGTTATTTTGTTTTCCCCAAAGGAATTTAGCTTTGCTCTGGGTGACATAAAATTTTTATGGGGAGTACCTTGAAGTAATGATAGTAAGACTCAAAATAAGAACAAGAATTAAAGGAATGAAAGGAGAGAAGAAATAAAAATCTTATTTACTATTGGAAACTTTTAGCCACAGTCTATTGGAACAGTATACTTATTAACAAGAATTATTCTCCACGTGAGTAAACAAAGAAGAGTATTTGTTATTGTTTACAATAGCATGTTCATTAGCTTACATTAACTAGAGACTTTATAAGCCTCTTCAAATCAAACATTTTTTACCAGGTATTTTAATTGCTGGTGCCTAGGCAACCATGAAATAAATTACAAGTTGCCCTTGCATGATTTAAACCTGGTATGAGATTTGCCACAAACAAAAGAAATATTTCTCTGCTGGATTTCTTTCTGCATCATTTACTCCCTGCAGTTCAGAGCAGATTAATGTGTTCAGAGACTGATTGCAGTAATTACTCTGCCCTGCTGCTCTTCTATATTATGCAAACAAATGCACATGATGAAAGGGAGAAAACGGACAAGAATAGAGAGTCTTGGGCTCTCCTGGTATACAACTTAAAACACTAGGTCATGAATAAAAGCTAAAACTTTGAGCTAAACTTGAGTGCAGTTCATAAAGATAGGGATGCATATCATTAATTCTTTTTTTATAGTTTTTGAATGAAATTCTATGTAATAATTTTTCCATTAAAATTGTTTTTTAATTAATTCTCCTTATTTAGGAACTTTGGAAGAGTGACAGATTTTCAGTGTTGGTAAATGTTAAAGTTCTTTTGAAAAACTTCTTCCAAATACTTGTTTGCCTGTAACAACCATCAGTGAAAATAATTAACTTATATTTCAGTTAGAGGAAATGACCATGATAAATAGTTTAGTTTTACTTTTTTATTATAAAAAAAGAGTAAAATAAGAAATTTTCAAAAATATGAAAGAAGACTGTAAAAAGAAACAGGAAGTTTGGGACGGTAAACTCATAATTCCTATCAGTAACGTGTTGACAATTTGTATACAGCGTGTCTAAAATTCATGCATTCATGAACACTAATGAAATCACTTGTACCTTTTCCAGATTGCACTTTACCTCTCTAGCACACTGCAAGACATTTGGTCAAACTGTCCCATTTCAGGAAAAAGGCTCAACCCAGTGACCTTCAAGGGTCTCTTTCTACCAATGTTTTTGTGGCCCTATGAACCCAGCCTTCCTAAAAAATAGGGTGAAACTCCCATTGTCTTCTGTAAACCTACTATTCAAAACTGTCATGTAAGTGTTACTGCATTGGCCAAATGGATTAAAATCTATTGCTGGTTATGGTTTACATAAATGTGATAGCTATGGCAAAGAAGTTGAATACTAAGGTGTATTCTTAGTACTGTGTTGGTTTTTTTCTCCTCCCTTTTTTTTTTTTTTTTTTACTTTTGTGAATAATAACAAAGATATGCATAGAATGGGGATAGTTGTAGTTTCCTTTTCTTGTTGCTTTTGTACTTTCTTCCCTGGGTAATTATCAAGAAGTGGGGTTTAGTGATTCTTTGTAATCAAAATTAAGTAATTTGTATTTGTAAATTCTTCTGTTTTCATGCTAGAGGATACCTCCATTTTAGGAGGACCTAAAAAGATCTCACAACATTGAAACTGTATTAAATGTTAACTCCAAACTTAAAATTGGTAGAAAAATATATTTTCTTCATTTTCTTTGCAAATACTTTTCACTATTTTTGTGCTCTAACACTAAAATGTCTATTAAATACTGTTTTGTATTGAGCTTTTAAATATTTTTCCCATTACAATAACGATAATTTAAAAATTATTATACAATATTGTATAAGTACCTATATAGTACATATTATGTATATAGTAATATATAGTAATATATAGAAATGTTATACAGCTATGTAGACATATAGATATATATATACATGTAGATTTAGATATAAAAAATGAGCAAAACAAAAAAAGATTAAATATCATTCATTCATTCATTCAAGAAAAAAAAGGAAGAAATTGTGGCTGCCCAGAGGTGCTGGCAGCGTGGGCTTTGTCCCCCTGGGGAGAGCGGGAAGTTTTAATGAGGGTATTAGTATGCATGGAAGCCCAAAAGTTACTGGTTGCTGCCACGATGTCACTCTGATTTCTCTGTATCTGATTGGACAGTCCCATGTTATCCCCGCCCAGGACAAAGGTTTTAAGAATGCTTCCCACGCTGCGCTCCACACTTTCAACGGACAGCAGCACAATAAACTGCTTGTTCATCTGGAAGTCAGTGTTCTTCATCCTTACCTCAGAGAAACCCTATTTATGTTAGAATCTCCCCCTTCCCTCCTTCCTGCAGGCTCACACGCACCCACGGGACCCCCTGCTCTCCCCCGAGAGGAAGCACATGGCAGGACCCACTCACACACACTGAGCCGGGATCACAGCAGCAGGAGGGAGAGAGGAAGGAGACTTTTCCAACAGGAAACAAACAAAAATTATCCTTGAAGCAGGAGAAATAGTAAACTTGTTTTTCTGCCACGAGGAGTTGTGTGCTAAAGTCATTGTCAGTCAGCACGCTCTCTGATAAGAATGCATATTGTCTCTTACAGGATTAGAGGAACACTGTCTTTATCCAATTGCTTCCTTTGAGACATATATCTTACTTACATTTGTCTCTTCTGTCGCATGCTTTAAACTCCAAGATCAGATTACCTTCTCATGTGTCTACGTATATTTATGGAAAATGTAGCAAATTCAGCTAGAGCTTTCTACTATATTTTTAAAATTATCCAATGACTCTTGTCTCATCATTGTAATAAGAAATCAATGATAAATTAAAAAATGGATAGAAACACTAAACAAACCAAACCAAAACCACGAAAAAGCCCAACGACAAACAAACAAACAAAAATCCCCAACAAAAAATGAACCACTCCAAACTAACAAACAAACACAAAAACAAACCCCAAACCCAGAAACCAAACATAAAAAATAAACAAAATAAAAGTCAAACAAAGACAAGGAGAGAGTTTCTATGAGGCTGACAGTGTGATGAATGTGGCTCACTATGTAAATGCAAAATGAGTATTTGGGGCACAGGTCTCAGGAAAACCATCTGTTGTAAGAAATCCATAACTACTGAAGGGTTAGAATGATTCTAGAAGGCATTTTCAAAGGTGAAAGCCATGTAATCCAGTGGCCAATAAAGGTATTGAAAAAATGAACTGGACTTATCTTGCCTGTTTTGTTTTCCCTGCTTCATTGTCCAAAGTTTATTTGCACATAAAAATAACCCTCTTTTTCTTTTCAGTATCTCTCACTAGAAAGCTTTCTATTCAAAGTTCACCCATCATGAAACTTGCATATCAACCAGAATACCATTATGTTCAATCAGACTGTGAACAGGTTCAGTTCGAACTGAACTGTGAGGTCAGTTAATTTGCAAACAAATGCTAGAATTAAATTTTTCAGGTTTTATGTGCTTTTGGATATTGTTACTATGGTTACTAAAACCATATCATGGTCTTTATGGTCTTGAAAATCCAAATTTTGTTTATTCTATTAAGCTTGCACTTAAGGCAATCTCTTTGCAGAGAATCAGGCTGGAGCAGTACCTTGTTTATACCACTGAAGTCTTCCCCCCTTTCCCTGACCCCTGTCACAGGTTATCCTGCCATTCTTGCAGTCATACCTGTGACTCATCTATGTTAATCATTAGTTTCTCATTTATGTGTGTTCTGTCTTGCACCAGAACTTTTCACCCTTGATCATATTACCACTTAGGAAAGGTGAATCAGTTCAGCAGGGAGATGTTCAGAAGTCATTTCTTCCTTGCCTTCATCTATTAATTACAGCCTGCCATCTCAGATTTCATAAGTGACGGCGTGAAAGATCCCAGTCTGTTCTAGTGCATCCTGAAATAAATTTTACTTCAGCAGCAGTTGAAAAGCTCTCATATGATGTTGGAGCATCAGGAAATAATTTCTCTTGAATTCTATTTATGAGGACTTAAACCATTACAGTTCAAATTCAGACTGTATCAAATTTAGACTGATATTCACATCCTCACTTATGACGTCTCAGAAGATGATTAACAAGGAAAATAGTCTCAAACTGTCTTTCACATTTTATGAACTAGATGTGCACACCTGCTCCATTACACTATAATGAAGCCCTATTCTTTGATGAAGACCAGAAACAAGGGAAATCTAGCTTATTTAGGTGAATGGTGAAAGCAGAATTTCAGAAACACGCTTTCCTCTTTCACTTTAACAAGCTTATTTATGCTCATTACTGTGAAATGTTATTTCCTTCAGTAAGTAAAGGATATTTTACAATTCTATGCCAAACCAGAATGTTGATGGAACGAATTGTAGACTGAACATCGCAATACCTACACTTCTTTTTTGGATACCTTTCTATCTATTTTTTCTTACCAAGATAGTAAGTACAATTACTGTTTGCCTTTTATCAAAGTTGAATAAAATGGTAGAATTCAAGTTGAGATACAAAAAGTCAGAGACCCAAATCACTGGATATTGATAAGCACCTGTTGTGGTTTTGACTGCAGTCAAAAATTAAGCCTCACAGAGCTGCTCATTCACCCTCCCCCACTGGGACTGCAGAGAAAATCAGAAGGGTAAAAGTGAGAAAACTTGTGGGTTAAAATAAAAATCACACATAATGGTGACTTAGGAAGACAGATACCATCACTCCAAATGTTGCCTCCTTCTTCTCCCAGCTTTGTTTGCTAGCATGAGGCCATAAGGTGTGGGATATCCCTCTAATCAGTTGGGGCCGGATGTCCCTGCTGTGTTCACCCCAAATTCATTGTGCATCCCCAGCCTGTGCTGGAGGGCTGAGGTGAGAAGCAGAAATGTCCTTGGCTCCATGTAAACACTGCTTTGTATTTGTTAAAGCATCCCTGTGTTGTCAACACTGTTTCCTACACTGTCCAAAATATAGACCCATAGACCCATTTCATGCCAGCCAAAACCAGCTCACCACTACCTACCCTTGCAGTTCTACCTTAGATTTATCACAGCACAGCAGATCATGTATTTGTATCTTAACCAGGAGAACCACTCTGCTGTTTTTTACTACCACTGCTTTCTTTGGAACCCTGAAAACTATGTGCAGATATTGCAGAAGAGAAAATACCTGCATTAAGTTAAAAAATATGAAGAACAGAAAATTATAGAAATAAGTCTGTAAATATACCTGAAATTAAAGAATTAAATTAAAGAAAAACAAAGCTAAAAATCTTTCAAGAAAACATCAAGTGAAGCTAGTAACCAATGGCACAATTTTCAAAGGGAACATCTAGATTTGGTTTTTTTTCTTTCATTTTTCTTCCCAAGGCATGGATGGACAATTCTGTATCAAAACAAATCTTTGCTTAACGTAACAGACATAATAGCATGTCTTTAAAAGCAAATTGGATACTGCTCTACTGACAACTTTAATTTTCATTCACATGTTGTGCTAGCAGTCAATGACTGATTACTTGGTTAAGAATATATCAGTGTAATCAGGAAAAAATATCGAAAACGTAAAAAATAGAAAAAAATATATTAGACAGTTCCTCAGCTGCTGCTATATTTGCTTAATTATGAATCAGGCTTAGCCAGAACTTAAATCTTGTCAGTATCACCTGATTTTCCATTACTTAAATAACATACCATGAAATCTAGCTCAATGGTTGTTTGATTTGCTTTTTGTATAGTTATATCACTCTTTTGAAATAGTTGAATTTTACATAGTCTCATTAAAAAAAAAATAAGGCAATTTAAACCCACAATTATTTAATTCAGTTTTGAGTTTGTTATTCAGTCCAAGAAAGACTGGGTGAAGGACTCAACCTTGGGTTTTACAAAAAGCTCTTGTAGTTTTAATTAATTTAATATTTGCAATCTCCATTTACTTTTGTGCTTGCCTCTTTCCCTGAGCCAATCATAAGATTTATCACCTTTAGTCACTATGCCTGTTAATGTTTCTATTTTATTATGTATGAAACAGAACAGCAAAATTTTGTCTAGTGACATAATACTAAGTATTCAGCCTCAGCTGATTCCAGGGCAGTTAAACCAAGCATGTTGACAAATGATGAAGAAATAACAAAATCTCAGCTATGGGGGGGTTGAGAAGTCACAAATAGTTGATGATTTCATCACCTTTTTTTGCCCCTAACACTTGTGCCCAGATCCAGCATGAATACCACCTGCCTCTTGCTAGAAATGGATGATATTGCATAGTGTTGTTTATAATTTTCTGGATTTGGTCTTGGAAATATTTTGTTGAAACTCCCAGAGTCTACAAATGTTGCCTTGTGAGAGTCAAAGTGACTTTTTAATATGAAAAACATCTGCTGCTAATCTCAGAAATGTCAGTGATGAATGCCTGTAGACCTGGAAAGCTGCAAAGGAACAACAAGCACATTATCATGAGGGGATAACTGTTCTCTCAGTTAAATGTTCTCTCGGTTGAAATGCCTTGTGTAGAACAATCAATATTTTGTTAAATGAACCTATTTTTCTCAATTGTTCTCTCTCATTTCTGTGTATACACAGAGAAAGGATTAATTCACATAAACTCAGTCTAATGTAAATTATTTTCTCTGTTTTCTATTCCTTGGTATTTTACCCAAACTAAAATCAGGTTTCCAAACTGTGGAATAGAACATAGCTTTGCTTAATGTTACAATAACCATATAGTTTTTTAAAAAAATTGTTTTCATATATTTTTTAACATCAGGCATGTTAAAAATAATGTGTTTTTAAAAGCATTTGCTACTTAATTATAGGGCATTTAAAAAAAATTGTTGCTGTTAAATTGTTTTCTTAAGATATCTTGATGCTATTTTGATTGCCCATTAAATGATTTTCATTTTTTAGACAGTTTTACTTTCATTATAATAAATTTATGAATTAATAGACGTGACTCAACAGTGCTTCAGCATTCCTTCAATGTTAAAGAGGTTTATTAAGTTCCTGGCAAAGACACATCACACTGAAGTAAATCAGACTTTATCAACTCAAATTTTTACCTCATTGGCTTCTTAAAGGGGAACAGACAAGGGGAAATTTTTTCCATGACTTTTTAGTCAATTCCCTCTAGGCAATGTAGGATAAAAATCAAAATACTTTATTATAAGACTTCTAAAAATAATGGGTTTTATTAATATAGACATTAACAATCTTTGCAGGGCAATGGGAGAAACACTGTTTTGTCTCATGATCATATGTGATTCTGCATACATACTTCAAACTAATTAAGATCTGTAACTTCCCTAAAACTTGGTGGAAGCTCCTTCAATTTAAAACTTTAGCTTCCTGGTGGTAATTTCTGGTTTCATTTCCATATTAGTCTAAAATTATGTTGTGTTAGTTTAATATTCCTTGTTTGTTAGAAATATATTGATGTACCTTTTTCTTTTGATTTAAATATTTTTTTGTAGTGTCTTTTAGATGCTTCAGTATTTACTCAGGTATTTAGAAAATTGTGTTTCCTTTGGTCTGATCTTGCTCTTCATAAAAAATTGTCCTCCAACCTACAACCAGTTTTCTGTGACCCACCACTTAATTTTCTGTAACAGTGCTATCTGGAGATTATTCTTTTCACAAACAACGAAAGTACCTTTACATTAGATCCTAATGACTATAATTTTCTAAAATGCTGTATCAAACACCTTAATACTATGAATGTTGTTTACTCAAAACCCAAATAGTCATGTTTTCATCTTCCTGTTTATAAATGCTGTATTCTTATTCCTTTATGAAATATTTGGGGTTTTATTTCTCTAATTTGCAGCATATCAAACAAAACCAAAAAGGCCAGCCTATATGGAATTTTGGGATGCAAGAAAACAGGGTGATTCCATTATTTTTCATCAAATACCATAAAATATAACTCTCCCAGTGTATAAAGAATGAGATGACTAAAGTATTTTTTACTGTTTCAGAGGTGGCAATATAGCAACAGGTAACAACAGTGTTTCAGAAAAGTTATGAAACATTCTATTGCTGAAAAACATTGAAAAACAAATATTACCTAAATTTCGCATGCTACTTGCACAGTTTATATGCTGCTACTGTACTCCACAATTGAGAACTTATAGGATTTTATACTAAATTAGATTTTTTTAATCTGCTTGCTCTTACCCAGCTGCCAGAACACCTTATTTTTATACTCTCTGAATCTATATATATCCAATAAAAGAGCCTTTTATATATAAATCCTCCTTCAAGTAGAATATTTTTGTAACACTGCACTTTCTTGAGTAAAAAATGATCACTTTATGGTTTAAAATCCCTCAGAAGTCATAGTTTATTTAGAACAAAACCAGGGCTTGTGCCAGTGAATCCATGCAGACTGGAAAAACAGGGACAGGATGTCCCACTAGAGATACTCCATGCCAATTGGCTTGTTGTAGTCTCTTTTCCCATAAAGGCTGAAGAATGACAGCTATAGGTTATCAATCTCACATTCTTTTCCTTCAAGAATGACTATTGGTGACATATTTAATTCTGAGTAAGAAACTCAGTACAAATTATAATGAGAAATTTATGTATTCATGATTAGACAGCACGCTTAGTCATTGTTCTTTTCTTTCTCAAGAAAGATATGGGTTTTTCTCAGTAAGTTTCATCCTTTCAAAAAATAAAATTCTAATAAGTGAAATTAGAAAAATTCAGAAAAATCTTTAACCCCTCTTTCCAAAATCTTTTTGTTTCATAAAATCTTTTTGAAAAAAAAATACTTATGAAAGTAATTCTACAAGATTTATTTTCTTTCCAAAATATGAGATAAAAAGAGTCTTCTGGAATGAAGATACATATAAATATTCATAAAAAGAAAGAGTTAAGGATTTTTTTTTATAAATAATATTTTTTAAAGTCTTAGGTTTTCGAGTTCTCTTGTATTTGAGTAAATAGATTTTGTTCATCTTTGAACTTTATGTGAAAATTCCTCTGACTTTTCCTCAGTTCAACAGGGTTTCTCTCTTTGAAATTACTGCCTTAGGCTTGCACTCTGTATTCTCTACTCTTATTTTTAATCTTTTCTCCTCTTTATTTATTCTTTCTATGTATGAGAATCGGGTCATTAAAATGTTTAAATTCTTTTTATCTGAAATTCCCGTTAAGGAATTATCTCCAAGGTAAAATACAAACTTGGTATTAACATGAACCTTTCCTGTTTATTTTTACTGTGCTGCTTATTCCTTTCAAAAAATAGTTATGTCTTTGTGACTACACGTATGAGATGTCATTTCATTACATGTCAGAATACTTGAGAGAGAAGAGAGAAACATGCAGTTGAATTTTGTGTGCTTGCTTACTACAGTTGGGCCAAGATCCATATAAAATGGCTGTAAAAACCAGAATGAGGTTCAGGATGGACTGAAATGATATAAAAAATCCAATTATCACCTTACCAGATTTAAGGCAGTGAAACTACCTTTGCAATATCTGCTCTTGGCTTTAATATATATAGAATTTGTGTGCTTATATTGTTTGATCTAACCTAGTAGAAATTTGGTAAGACTGAAAAGCATTGCTTTCAAGGAAAACTTTGTAAAGATACAGGAAAAGTTGAAATATGGTAATGACACACTTTGCAACCCATGTTCTCTCATTTCTTTCTATGGGTAAGGACTGTGATCCTCCATTAGAACAACTGACATTTGCTGTAAATTTTTTTTGTTTTCCTTTTCTTTATCTAGGACTGATAGGGAGCATACTGACTTAATTGCTCTGGACTTTTCATAGTCACTTTTCCAAAGAGTACTTGAGTATACTTGAGTGTAAATAAAACTCCTCATAACTGCTGATCTGCGCTTATGGTAGAAGTTGTGTAAATGAGATTAAGTCTGCATATAACCTCCACTGATGGCTGGAGGGCAGTCTTAGGAGTTCATTAATGAATTTGTTTCGTTTTGGAAAAAGGAGGGGAACCTCTTTGGTCACAGCTGTAAATTATGTCTTGTTCATGGTGCAGCTGTACATACAGCATAAGGTGATCTGTAGGTACCTTCCTGGGCCTGATGTGGCATCATGAGAGGTCAGTACAAGACATTCATTCCAGTGACTATGAATGACACAAGCCTGTAATATGTTACTTGGGAATTGAGTTTCCCATTTAGACAAGTATTCAAAGTATCTGTTTTTCCACCAGTTCTGATTCCCTCAGGAGCTGAATACACATCATGCCTTTTCCAATGTTTTTGTCAGACTGTCAGATTATGTTACCAAATGAAAAATTTACTCCTCTGGTGTAAAACCAGTAAGTGACAGAATACTTCCAGCTTTGTGTTGTAAGATGGGAACTCCACAGAGCAGGTCAGAAACCTGATCACATTAGGAAATTCACTGAAGGGCTTTCAAATTAAGCTTTTCAGATGCCATAACCTGATGTCTTTTTAGAAGACCAGGTTTAATATAGATGAAAATATTTTTACTTTTGCTCAACTCTTTTAACTCAAGAACAGATGTTGTTGTATGGCTTGATTCTTAACTTGGCATAGTTCTGAAAATACGTATGTGCACAGTGTTGCTGAGTTCTACCAATAGCTGTGTTTATGCTCAGTATCTTATTCAGACTCTTGAGAGCATTACAGAAAATCGTTTTCTTATGTTTAAAAATTACAAAAAAAAATGTGTTTGGNTTTTAACTTGGCATAGTTCTGAAAATACGTATGTGCACAGTGTTGCTGTGTTCCACCAGTAGCTGTGTTTATGCTCACTATCTTTTTCAGACGCTTGAGAGCATTGCAGAAAATAGTTTTCTTATGTTTAAAAATTACCAAAAAATGTGTTTGAGCATATCAGGAACATCAGAACTGGAAAGGGTCAACTTCCATCTCTGTGGTTCAGGTGAATATCTTCATTGGAGTTGGTATTGTTATAATGTCAGATACAAACATTCCTCTGAGAGGTTGTATGACTCCTGAGAATTCAATGAAATGTGCTTATCTATACAGATGGCTCAGACTTGAATTTGTGTCTTCGTCCTATGGAAATTTCCAATTAATTGGTTTGGCAGAATGAATGTTCTGTGCTGGGGTCTGTTTCTCAGTAACTTGTCTTTCATGAGAAAAGAAGAAAGTATATTGGTGAGATTATTCCAGCTTAATATGTTCTCTCAATTAAGTTAAATGTTTGGTGTTCTGCTATTTCAGCCATCAGTGTCCTCTGAGTGAGCTTGATTGTCCTTTCAGACAGCTTTGGGTATGTCAGGTGCCTTTCCATAACGGATAAAAATGTATGAACTACTTTCTGCAACGGGGCAAGGCAAATATAGTAACTTCTGACAAGCCGTGACAATGCACAACAAATCATCTGTTCCTTATGCTCAAGTCAAAATCTGCATCCCTACAGAGAGGCAAGTTAGACACTGGCAATAGCTACCTGTGTGCAAGACAATTGGTATATATTCTGTGATATAAAACACTTTAGTAGTGGAAGAAGAATGACCTATCTATTTATTGTAGACTAGAATATATAGAGACATAGCTGGTAGTTTGACTGTGTACAGCCATGGCAATTTGCATTATTACTAAAGTTGGTTTTGTATCAGTGAAGACTATATTAACTATTCCATAGTAATTCCTTATGTATAAGCTTTGCTGTGCTCATATAAAGTGATCACGACATTAGGACTAAAATAAAAAAAATTCTCACACTTTTGAATAGTGTATAAAAATTTTTGAAAGCTAGATTGCATGTCAGAATTCTACATGAATGGATTAATCCTAAAAGCCACAGTTAAGATTTATTTTATTTTTTCGAGTTCTGATTGACTAAAAATGTCTATTTTTTTCATATAATTGGTACTTTTAAAGTAATGCTGCATGTGAGTTTGAAAAACAGGTTGTCTTCTGTACAAAACTAGAATATATATATAAGTAAAAATCAGTAGAACCTTTTCAGAAACTAAAAGATATGAATACTTGTTATGGATATTGATCGTTTTTGTTTTCTGCACTCTTTGTGAAATTATTCAGAAGAAAACTGAAAAACTTTACATACAACTACACTTTTTTGAAAGCTACTTTTTAAATTACATCTGAACAGATATGCTATTTGATATGTTTTATATTCTTTGGGGGAAAATTTAAAATTGTCCCCCAAAATTTTCAGAACAATCATTTAATTGGTGATAAAAAAATCACCTTTTTCCTATGATTTGGTTTATTAATCTGATTTATTTCATACTAGTAAACAAACAATGCCAGATTTTAATGTCTTTGACAGAGCTGATTTGTCACAGTTAGTAAATAAATAAAAGCTCCATACTTGTTACTAGATCTATTTAAAATGAAAGAATGCAGGCAATGACTCTCAGGATTCAGTCTGACTACAATATAATTTGGGAACATGGCTTTTTTTGTTTTCTCTGGTGATATATTTGCTATTCTTAAGGGTTAAGAATTCTTCATTTCAATGGCTATATTTCGTGTTCTTTGTATTACTGATCACTAAAGGTATATTTAGTTTTGACTCTTCATTTACTTTATACTTAAGGTTCCTAAGCCATTCAGGATTCAGGAGAGAACTAAAATTTTGGTGTATTTTGGTGAACCATGCTTGCATTAGTCTCCAATAAATAAAATTAATTTATATTGAAGTTGCTTATTTTAACTAACTGGAGAGAGATTTATTTGGCTTTTCCTCTTCTTTTCTGAAAAAAAAAATCCACCAATTTACAAGCATATAAATCAGTTCTAGAAGATCAGAAAAAAAACCAAGAAAATAATTGCATAGCCCTAAAGAATATTTCAGGTACACTTCTAATTTTTTCTTAAATACAGAGTTCTATTCTTGAAAATAAGGTAGACAAGGTAGTAAAAGTTATACTGGAGACACTTCAGAAGGATTTGAAAAGTCTTTAGAATGTACTGTTTTGATATGATACTCTGTTTTTTCACCTACCATGCAATCTAACTGCATTTAGTCCCATCAGTCTCCATGTCTGCTATAATAATACATTTCAGAAGGAATTCAAGCTGTCTACCCTATTTTTCATCTATTTTTAATAGTGTAAAAAAAGCGGAATAAAAATTACAATGGAAAGTATTTTGACATTGTGTTTTAGAACCCAGTTTTCCTATGCTAAGAGGTGGTTTTCCACCCCACCTTATTGATTCCATTTTGCTTTTTAAGTAACATAACTGTGCTCCTCCTTTAGTACCTACAACAAAAAAATTGCAGATGATCTTATGGGCTGTGCTCTAGCTCAGATCCTCAGATCAGATGCTAACAGCTTCACCTGAGCAAAATCTTTCCCATTTATTTCCACTTCTGTGATTAATATCTATTCTTTATTTGCTTTATTAAGTCTGATCAGATTTTAACTCAAAGCTTGTCATTCTTTTCTAGGTGGCTTCTGAAAGGCTCATTGATGCATTTATCTTGTGAATGATAAAGTGTTTGCCTCCTTTTTTATAAGGGTAATTGCCCAAATGTTCCAATCTGGCTGCTCTCCAAAACATTAAGAGTGACCTCTGGTTCAAGGAGGAAATGCAGTTTATAACCAGGAAGATAGAGTTTTAATTAGTGTATCTATAGCTCCAGCCACAAGATCAATAATTAAATCACTCTGGTCCAATTACTATTTCGATCAGATTCAAATTTTATAGTTTGCTGTGTAATACTGTAACCATCTTACTTCCTTTTAAACATCTAAATAGCATCTTATAAGCACAATCCTGTGTTCAATGTACTGTGAGAAAGCACTAGAAATGTTGTTAAATGCTTGGTGTTGTACAAGAGGATGAAAAGGGCAGTGCTTACAACCTCTGAGTCTTTTAGAGGTTACATTACTGTTTGCCGTGGTTGAGTTTAGGTGGGAAAACAACACCACACATATCCAGCCATACATATCCAAGAAATACTCATCAGGATGGGATTTTTATAGCTGTATAGTGAGTCCTGTCAAAAGGTTTCTATTGTAACTCACAGACACGTGTATGCACCTGCACACACAGATACATCTGATTGTCGGGGTGTAAAATCCCTCTAGGCCTCATCCACACAGGCTCAGGAGTCCTCAGAGATGTGAGGTCTGAATTAGAACCTTAAAAGAACAAAAATACATAAATCCACACTGACATGAGGTAGAAATGCAAGTTCAGTTTTAAATAAGTAGAGGATTTTTTAAAGTGCCTTAGCAGATAAGATACTGAAACAGTTTGTGAGTAAAAGACCCAAAGCCTAGTTTAAAGTTGAGCAGCTTTACCTTTTGCAAAGATAGTTAAATTCTAGACAAAATCAAAACAATGTAACTTTGCTGAGCATTGTTAGATGGAAAAGATAGAATTATATACACAAAATTTGTGTAAGAATTATGGTAACTTTCACACATCAAATTTATCTCAGGATAGGTTCAGCACTGTTTCAGAAAATTCACGTTTTAGCCTGATTGGCCAAAAATAGAATAAAATGCACTGCTTTGAGAATGCTAGGGAGACTCACGGAAAATATCAATGCTGCTGTTGTTACTACTGATAAAGACCTGCTGCTTCTGCTCAGGACTTAGGGACTTTATGCTGGAAGGCTTTATGCATAATGACAGGAACTGTAGCAACCTTGCTCTTATGAGGCTGATTTAACAATGCAATAAAGGACTTTACTTTTACAACTACCCAGCTTTTTGGTCTTCAATGAAGACATGCCAAACTCAGCAACATCTGATGTACCCTTGCCCACCAAGAATCACTTTCCTGCACCTGAGACTGTATTTTCAATAGTGGCTTATGGTAATATTTTATTTCTAAGCTTCTGTTGCTGTTGTATGCTGTTATATGCATGAAGCATATGAATGCTTCTCGTGTTCCATATAAAAATCACCATCTCAACATTATTGCAGGGCCTTTGGAGGACTATTTGATTTCATTGTGTTGAAATCCACCATATTTTTGAGAGGAAACATTAAAAAAAGAAAGCCAAAACAAGAAATATCACAAAGAATAAATGTGAAGTCAGGGAGAAACATTTTTGCATAATGCTTCATTTGTCAACAGTATCTTCAAGACTTTTCCTGTGCTGAACTCAATATTTCTGTTGAATAAGAAATAGATCTTTTCTTACAGGTCAAAACAATTGGTTTGAAGGAAGTAGGACTTAGTATAAGATCAGCAAGTTTTCTTAACAATGACATGTTTTGCTTGATGATGTTGCAGGCATATTCATTTAGCATACTATTTTTTTAAATAAATAATTGAAATATGAGTGATAGAATGAGATGAAATATGGTGACAATAGAGGAAAAACAAAAATTGGGCTTTTTAACAATTTGATTTTATCACATAAAGGCTTTATTCCCCAACTTGCAGGCGTATCCCCATGCTGTTTCAAGGACACCTATTGTAATAATGCAGCTTTAAACCAAACAGATATTTTCCATAGAAGGAAAAAGGGTTTCAGTTCTACCTTATGTCTTAAAAGGAAAAGCCCCAGAAGTTTCTTTGCTCTGCTTGCAGCCATCGGCTTTTCTCTATTGGGCAGTTTGCCAAAAACCCCACCTAAACCATTCTGTATTGAAGGGAGAACACAGAGTTTCTCGGGGCCTCTTGGGGTGCTGTAGCAAGGTGCAATGCTTTCAGGTACCTGTGCTCAGGTTCTATTTTGTTCTTTTATTGTTTATTATTTTATAAGTTTATTAAATATTTTGCTTTACAAGATACCCAAGNTTATTGTTTATTATTTTATAAGTTTATTAAATCTTTTGCTTTACAAGATACCCAATGAGCTGTCCCACAAATTATTTTAAAGCCATTTCTGTGAGGTGCAGGCACCCTCAGACTTGATACATATTCACAAGACTCACTCCACTCTGGCCACATGGATCAACCTATTTGGATGAAGATCTTTGAATAATTTGGAAAACAACCCCAGATGTCTTAGTCTAAAATGACTAAATGTGGTATGATATTTAAGATTGATTTTTAGCTATACTTTATGTGGGTAAAAGAAAACAATATTCCAATGGTGACATTCACAAAAAAAAATATTTTTCCCAGGACAATTTTTAGTCTAATGATAAAAAAACTTTCTAGTTAGAGTAATTTTAATTAAGAAAAAAATTACTAAAAAGTTTTAATAAAAAAACTCAATGGAAAATTATGAGGAAGGAATTAATGGCTTCAAATTTGACAAGCTTTTTTTAGGCAGGTTTAGACTTCTCATCTTTAAATCCACACTAGAAGAGTATTTGTGAAACAACTGACAGGTGCCTCCCTAACTGGTACTACAAGAGAAGAAACCTGTGGTTTCTGCTGTCAAATTATAAAACCTAGGTTGGGCCTTAATAATGGTAAGTCAATGTTTAAGTATTTGTGGTGCACAGAAGACGCTTCACTACTGAAATACAAACAAATTCCCCAAATATCCACAATGCTTTTAAAATAATGTAAGAAGTGAATATAAAGAGACCCTACAAAAAAGGAAGTCTTGATGATGTTGAAGGCAGTAGACAGAGGTTATTGAGATGAGACCAAGTCCATTATTCTTCATTTGGCTAAGATAAAGTTTACAAATTACACATTTTTCTCTTTGCAATACTTCTGTCATGAAAAGACTCAGAGCTTTGCAACTACTCTAAAGGTAGGACAAATTGCTATCTTGTGCAAGCCCTCGGAGGATGTGAACCAGTTTCTGAGGCACACATAATGCTCTATGATTTTGTGTTTAATATCACTGCAGAATTATATTGCCTTCAGTTGCCCAAACATCTTCTTTTCACATAGACACACCAGATTTATCAAAATAGGAACTCAGAAGTCCGTCTCTCTTGGACCACCTTTAGACAGATGCTGACGTTGTGGGTGTCAGGACATTGTAAATTAATGCCACAACTTTCTACTTGTCTCTGTGTCAAAGAGTTGAAGAATTGGGCTGCTGAGGACAACTGCAAGAGAAAAGTGCTAGGGACTAATACAGACCAGACCAGAATGTATTGCCCAGGAAAGCCAAGGACACATCACTGCCACCACTCTTCTGGTGCCTGTTTTCCACACTGTTGTATTCTTCCAAGTTGTGTGGTATTACCTGTCAGGATGTAGCTGTCCTTAAATTACTGGTGTATAAAATGGAAATGATTTTACTATTATCTTGGATTTTGAGACTACAGAAGGAAGCTAGGTTATAATTCTAGGCATTTTCTTGCAGTTATGAAAGCTAAAGAGTAACTCGTGTGCTGGATGTACCTATATCTTTTATGTATACATACCCTTTAGTTAAGGTAATTAATTTTTGATTAATTAAAAATAATAATTATATTACTGCTTGGTATTTTATTTAAACATTAGGACTGCAAGATTTAAAGGGAAATCATGCTTTAGCATTTTAAACATCATAGGGAAATAGTTCACAAACAAGACTTTCATGCATCATACTCTGTATATTGGTGTACAGTGATTTTCACTTGTTATTTGCTGGAGGCCTTTCAAGAATCATCCTAATACCTAGGTGTAACTCTGATCTAATGGAGATGTCTTGAAAGCTAATTGACTCTTTATAAGTAGACTGTACCTATTAAATTAAAGTATTTTCAAACTTTACATTTAATAGAAAGTAGCTGCAACAAATAAAAGCTTTTGATAGCCACTGGTCTTCTTTCTGCCCAAATTATCTCATGTTGCATAGAGTCTCTTTCTAAAACAGACCATTGAGCAATTACATGGTTCTGCTTACACTTTCAATAGTTTCTAAAGGCTGAAACCTCTCAGAACGACAGAATGTGCAAAGGTGAGCAGTACTCATGCACTTATGTGCATTCAGAGCTGATCAAAGAGTAAAGATAAAGTCATAAACCTAGACAGCAATTAATAACACTTCAAAATAAGGGAGTTTTTCTTGCAATATTGACACTTTATAGTCTGCTCGTTAACTCCCATTCAGCCAAACACATACCAGACCAAGTTATTACTTTAAATAGATTTAAAAAGTTTCAAAACCAGAATCTCCTGCAGATTAGGAAGCAGCTGTGTTCATTAAGTGTCCTTCAGGCTTGTTTTTCTTCAACAGTACTATCATAATCTCATTTTCCCCTCTTTCTGCTGCACATATGCTAAAGTGTTAGATGCTGCACAGAAGAACTTGTATCAGGAGAAAAAGTAGCCTGGGCTCTTTAATGCAAAGCATGAAAAATAAGTACATCCTTCCTTTGGCTATAAAGGGAACCCAAGGCTGCTTTTCTTTCAAGTTAGATAACTCCTTCAACAGTTCCCATCAGATTTCTCCTATACCTGCACAGAACTTCTCCCAACAGAACCATTATCTCCAGAATCATTAATAATTGCTTCCTACAGATTGAGAGGAGTTATTACAGGAAAAGGAAATTTACTCATAGGGAGATAGCTACTACACAAGGAATGTAAGATCCAAGTGTTATTGTGCCTGTGTGAGTATTGCACCTGCTGTGGTCTTACTTAATCACCTTGCTCTTTGTTTCTGCTCATCATATTTCCCAAGGCTGTTAATTTCTTCTTTTTTCATTCCATTGCTAAATTTCATCAAGTTTACAGAAAAAGAAAAGAAAAAAAGAAAAAAATAAAAAAAAATTACAGTGTACTCCTAATATTTACAAGCCATTAAGCTNAAAAAAGAAAAAAGAAAAAAAGATTACAGTGTACTCTTAATATTTACAAGCCATTAAGCTTGTACATTTTTTACATAATTTCAGAAGGAAAAACTGGGACTCGTTATCTCAAGGAAACCAGTTTGTAAATGTTCACCCTGCCAAAGCTTATACATATGTTTAATGGTTTGCTAACAACAGTGATATTGAAAAGATTGTAATACTGCCACTAAGTTAGAAACATGCATATGTTTTAGCATGCTCAAGACAATTAAATATGTATTATTTCTCTTTTTACAGTTAGTATCAGTAAGAAAGCTGAAGATTTTAAAAATGTAAGTATCTATGTCTTGTCTCACTGAATTTCTACTGTCATAGTGCGATTTTAATAAACATAGTGATGCATATTGATAAGATAAATTGAGAATTTTATTAGGTTATCTTTTACTAATTAATCTAATTTTTAAATTATTCTATTTTTTAAGTATAAGAAAATATAGTTTAAAATATCTCAACTAATAAAGCAGTTAAGTAAAATTTAAATACTATTAGTAAGAAGATATGCAAAGATTCATTCAGCAATAGCAGAAAACGATGTCACCATTTACCCCTTTTAATTTCTAAAAGAAATCCTAGAAAAATTTGAGGGAACACTGATGATTTCAATGAGTGAAATCTGTTACTAGACTTACTACTAAAATTAAATAACATTTTTCAGAGATATTTCCATAGAAAAGTTAAAGTGTTATAAAAAGTAAGTCACTAGAAAATAATCATGGTAAGATTGATCATTTATTTTCAATAGTATCTCTCATATGGAAGATAATTTACAGGTTTTAGAATGATTTGTCTTTAACTTCAGGGAAATTCTGGGTGAAGGCCATTCTGAGGTTATTTGCCTTCATCTATTCCTCATATTATAAGCAATTAGTTCTGATACGATAGACATCATGAAATAGAAAGATAAGTCAGTGGAGTAATAATTGTAAGAATATAGTGAAAAAGGAGGTATCTTTTCATTCTGTTTTGAGAACAAAACAAATAAGGACATAATTTCTAGAATTTAACATTTGTCATTATTGTG
The DNA here is from genome assembly GCA_013398995.1 of Alaudala cheleensis. Taxonomy (NCBI): domain Eukaryota; kingdom Metazoa; phylum Chordata; class Aves; order Passeriformes; family Alaudidae; genus Alaudala; species Alaudala cheleensis. The sequence continues at coordinate 398,004 of VWYE01021135.1, read as the reverse complement.
TGCTTAATTCAAATATCATTAGTAAAATGTTTATTATTTTAACAATACTTCAAAATTATTAATATTTTTACACTTGTTGACAGATTAGTACTGCTAAAAAGGCACAATATTTATGAATTCTATTATTTATCTCTTCATGATGACAAAAATCTAAGCAAAGTTAATAAGAGACTGACAAGCTCATTAAAAGTAATTTTTTTTTTACACAGAATGAGATGATATAATCTATCTGGTTCTCATAAATATCATTCTAGGAGCAACTCAGTAAAAACATAGAAATGTGAAAAGGGTTATTCAGGTTATTCTCTCCATTCGCACTTGCTGTGGAATCATATTGGATGTTTATACAATGTTCACAGAAACAGAAAGAAAAAGTTGTTGAGAACAATTAAGTAATGTGTAAAAAGACTGGGAATATCAAATGTCTCAAAATATGAATTATAAGACTTTAATAAGCTGCCTTCTGTAGGGTGCATGAGAAAAAGCAAACAAAGTCAGAAATGTGTTATTTGTAATACACAGTGGAAATATTTATTAAATTTGTTGAAGAAATAAATGCTATTCCATTTGTTTCAAGCAATATTAAAGAACCAAATTGCAGAAGTTTTCCATAATGTCTGAAGTCTCAAGATGACTCTTAACTAAATGCTGCAGAAGATCAATCTACTCAGGATAACTCATGTTGTCCATAGGAAATTGTATAAAGAGAAGCTCAATCATGAAAATGTTCCTTGGCGTGCACAGAAAAAAACCCCCAAGATTTTGTTTTCTGCATCTTCCTAACCTCTGAAGAAAGAGGCTGATTAAAATTAAAATATTAAAGTTAAATTAAAAAATTAAAGTTTTTGTATAACAACAATGGCATACACACTGCATGGCAATGGAAAAATAACACTGATAGTACATTTTTATCTGGCTAATATTGTGAAGGAAATTATACTAATCAAGAAAATTTAATATATCAACTCAGTGTTTAAATGTAAACACAAAAGGTGGTATCCAATGTGCGTATAAGTAAATATTTGTTTTTTGAGAAAATAATCCATATTTCCATAAATAGCTGCTTGAATTTGTTGAAAACATAGATATATTAATAAAGAAAGACATTTTAAGGACTGGATAAACATCTCCAAGTAATGTTCCAAAAAGTTTCAAATCTTCATTTGTTTTTAAAATTACAGTCAATGTTTAAATTGAAACTCACAGTAGCAGCATTTTCTTTTTTATTCCCTATTAATAATTATTCTGGGAGAGTCCTTAAGGCAACAGGACTGGATACCAACAGGACTGGATACAGACACCAACTTCCAAAAGAAGCTGGAAATATTAACATGACATTCGTGTCATTGTTTCAAACCAAAAGGTTTGAAAATTATAATTATGTGTCAGAGCAATAAATAATATCTATAGAAGACAGATTGCTTTTTGTTTCCTTTATTTCAGGTTTTCGTTTTCCTCTGTGACTTGAACTCAGCTTAAATCATGATGTTGGTTCTGCTCTTTTCCCAGACTTCTCACCAGTAAGTTTAATTGAAACAGTTAAGGACCAAATTAACTACTTAAAATTCCTTCCGTTTTAAAGCTTTCTCAAATTCTCATCCTTATTTAATAGGGTATTATGAGGAAAAAAAAAAGAAGACCTCTTTATTTACTCTTCTGTTGAGAACAGTCAGCATTGTGTTATTCTGGGAGGCATACATCCTTCAGAGGATTTTATTCCTCTGGACCAAGACCGGAACAGCCTCATCTGACCCCAGAACTGGCCCTTTTGTGGGCAGAGGAGAAGTCTACAGATCTCCCAGCATCCATTCCATGATCTGCAGAAAATTTGTATGTCCAAAACTTCAGTATTTTGTGTCAGCACAGAGAATAAAGAGTAATTTGTACAAAATTTGAGTAATTTATCCTCACTGACAAAGATCTCTTGGATTTAGTGAAGCATCCTTTCAAATCACACTAGGTGAATAAATAAAAATGGCAAAGCTGTGGATATTTGATCCTTTTACATTTGCTATGGCTGCTGGAATTGATTGCTTAAGCTCTCAGTGGAATAAATCCCCAATTTTTAAAATGTCAGTAGTATCCCAGTATCCTCTTACATCATATGCTCCCGAAGTCAAATTTTCCTTTTTTTTGACACTACTCACACTCTTTTTACCTATAGATATTTTTTGACAGCAATTGCACCAAAAATACAAGCTATATCTGCTATCATATTAGAGATATAAGAGAACTTGCATAATATTTAAAAAGTTATTTGCTTCCCACTGATAATCATTTTTTTGAAGTTTCCTATCCTGTTCCTATTTTCTGTTCTTTTTCTAGTCCCTCTTTCCATGTTGTAATTAAAAATCTGTACTTATGCTGCTGATATTTTATTTAAGAGATAATGATGATTTTTTTGTTATTAATGCAGGTCAGTCATGAGCTGAAGAGACAGAAGGAGTTGATATGAAACTCCTTCTGTGTTGTATTTGTTTGAAGAAGTGTTTGCAGTTCTGGGCAAAAGAGTTATACCAGAGAGAAGTTTTAAGGGCCCGGAGGCTGAGAATTACATTCTGAATGGCTGTAAATGCACTTGTGAGCATTAATGCTGTGTGAAACTGGGATATTTTGTATTCTGCATAGTTAAAGGGATATATTTATTTTTGCATACCCAACTGATAGATACCCAACACAACACTGGTCTATTGACTTCGGTCAGAGAGGCATTTCTGAAAAACAGGCATCTAGTCAAAGCATTTGTCTAGGCCTCTTGTCCCTCTCCCTTTAGTCAATAGAGAAATAGATTCTGCCACAGAAAATTCATGCCCTTATCTCAGACACAACCAAGATGAGATGGATTACCTTCTGGGAGTTGGCTCTTTCTCTCCAGTAACTACGTAGGGAGGCTATATACTGAACTCTGACCAGCCATTTAACTTTTAGAAGGCTAACTGAGCCAAAATACACTCTTCACATACATTTTTACATCAGATTTCTGTTTGCAAACAGGAAAAATAAACACTTGGCAAAGCCATTCCACAATATGGAAGCAAATATTCCTAACACATATTAAAAAGAATGGACTGCATTTCCAGCCTTTCATCTGACGCTGTCAGTGATCTGCTGGGTTCAAAGAGTCAGCAGTTCTCAAGCCTCTAAGACAAGGAGGCTGAGGAGCAGAAGGACAGGACAGGCATCTAAGAAAGCTTTAATTGCTCGGGCAGTGAATTCTGAGTGTACAAACAGATTGATCAGTACTACAGGAATTGAGAACCGTGTTGTTGCAGGTCAGTTACATCAGAACTAGTGATGAAATAGAGTAATATTATGTTAGTCAATATTTTGTGAAGAGCTGAACAGAATTTGGATCTTCTTTGTNTGTTGCAGGTCAGTTACATCAGAATTAGTGAAAGAAGTAAACTAATAAGGAAACGTGAAATAAAGTAATATTATGCTAGTCAATATTTTGCGAAGAGCTGAATAGAATTTGGATCTTCTTTGCTAATTTGTATGTCTCTATATTTGGAAACATTAGGCCAGGAGAGAGAGGGTTCAGACATCTGATGCTCTCCCATTTTACAAGCATCAGTTCAGTGAACAAATCTGCAATTTTCTAATATGAATTTTGAATGGTTCCTCATAACATTGAAAGATTTTAATTCCAATGTATTTATAGCTTTAGTGATTATGATTAGACTGCCACTTTTCTACCAATATATGTGCATTTTTCCTTAGAATGTGTATTTAGAACATCAGTTTAATTCTTCACAGTACAAATATCTCATATTTGAATAAAACATGCAGCATAGATTTCCTGGAACTGAGTATATGTTAGACATTGCTAATAACTCTCAATGAATTTACCACAGTAGAAATCTGCTTCTCAAAAGCTCAAACACTAGAAGACTCTTGCATTTACCGAATGGTATACACATATCAGTGTGTATTTAAATTTGCAATTTGACATACAAAATTTAGCAGACTTTTTTGTCTCTAAAAATCAGATAGGTGTAAAACAATATCTTTCTCTAGTTGAACCCACAGGAAATTGTAGAAAATCTATTTTATTAAACAAAACCCAAATGTTCATAAGTTTCAGCGAAAATGAAAATCTTTGAATGCTATTAGAGAGAAAAAAAGTTTGGGTATACAACATTTTAAATTTGTTGTAACTTCCAAAGACAGTTCCTACTCAAATCATGCTTTTCAGCTCACTTTAGCAGTCAGTTGTCTTTTATGCCTTTAAGAGCAATACTGTCTACTTTGTCTTCTTTACAACCCAATGTCAGGATGGACCTTAGTCGTACCAATGTCTAAATATTGTATCACCAAGGTCCCAGGGGTGAAGAGATTCCTACAGGAGCAGGTGGCCTGAGCTGGACATCTAGCCTTGCAATTCAGCTGTGTCCATGTTGGCATCTACAGCTGATCCCATCATTCTTGATACCCTTTAGCAGTTGGTGTATGAATTGGCACATATGGGTAACCAAGGGCAACCATCAAACAAGAGCCAAAATGCAGAGAGCAGATTTATTTCATTACCTTGCTAACAGTGCCAGGCAGCAGAGACACACAGGGACACAGTCTCCGTTTGGCTCAGTTCACGTGGATCGCAGCAGACGTGGGGCTCGCTGCCGGCCTCACAATAATAAAAGCATTCACACATCTATGTGAGAGTGCACTATCTCTCCATGGGGTTTCTACTTCTCAAAACAGGTAGACGATGAACAACATTAGGCATAATAAATGTAGTTTTCCCATACTGACAGTTTTAGCATTCCTAGCTGCAAGGTCATGTTGAGCTAAACTATTCCTTCCTCCTCTTCTGCATTTAACTCTTTTTTCCCAACAGTCAATGAACAGACAAAAGTATTCTTCAAACATGATTCATTTCACCTTAAATACATAAATTTGGCTAGATGAAACAAATCCTTGAACTACTCTCCATGGAGAATCAAGGTTACTAGATTTGTTAATAGATCTTCACTCAGACAAGTAGAGTTGGACGACCCTCCCTGATGTTTTATGATAATTTTGACATATAGCTACATGTATGTCATATTTGATGTGGTAGGCACACTCATTAAATTGTTCTGGGCTGAATTCAGTTCAGTATGAAATCTGAGAGGGAAGGTACTACAGTTTGTAGGGAACTGCTCTAGCAATTTTTGTAATTTTCACACTTTTTATTGAAGTAAAAACTGAACAAGGCACAGAACAAAAAAAATGAATCGGTTTGAGATGGGTGGTAAGTGCTTAATTAATTTGTGAATGGAAATGCATAGTTGTACTGAATTAAGCTTTTTTTAATATATCCCATGTCAGTCTTCATAGTAAAAGGCAGATAGTGAAAGCAAAACATCATCAGAAGATTCATTTAAAAATTCTGTTCTTACTCCATAGAAGAACAAGTTTGGTTGCATCTGAAAACATAAATGGAATACCAATTAAGCACTATGTTTCTCTACATCAAACAGGTAATATTACATTGTATGACTGAAGTTGAGGGGAAAAAATTTGCTGGATTTCATGATGCCCTCCTTCCGCTCTTTGACAAGATTTGTGCTTATCCAGATTGATCTCTTGGCAAGCAGCAATTGTCTTAAGTAATTTCATTATGGAGGTGCAGACACAGAGACAGTTTGGATTAAGACAACATTTAACACTGAAGTATCTGCTTTGTTGACAAAATTAACAACTCAGTGCCAAGTCAGCAGTGCCAATTGAGTACACGGCCAAGTAAAAGGCTTTCAACTCTTGTTTTCCAGAAGGCACACGTATCACTAAATGCAATGTATATGGGTACAAGGAAATCTATCCTGTTTATTTTACTGTAATCAACTTACACTGGTTGTTGTGAAGTATCACACTGCCCTTGGGAACAAAATATAATAGTCCAAATTCAATGTATATCATCTATGTCTAGTGAAAGAATATTTCACCTTCTGATCCTGCAGTGGTATTAGTGCACCCAAGAAACCATATGTTCTTTTTGACCAAGGAATAGAGGGAATTGAAAACTAACACACCAAATAGCAATAAACAACATAAATTTTCAGCTCAGTGAACTTATTTGTTTCCATAACTCTTGTTCAGCCTGGTGAATGTCACTGTAAACACAGAATCTGTGCAGACAGAAGGGAAATAGCATGACAAAAAGCTGAAGGCAGGAATATGTATAGGTTAGCAGCAACAGCACTACATGTTCCACAGTAAGCTGTGACCTGAGCAACACAGCTATACTATTCTTTTTCCTGGTATTCTGAAACAGTGCAGAAATAAATTTTGCAGCATGTGTAATTTGCTATAATTAAGTGGTCATTTTAAAGGCTCCCTTTTGCATCAGGCATTATCAGGAACTGGTCTGGCTGCTCACCATCTGAAAGACCAGCAGTGGGCTGCTGGGGTACTCCAGCTGCTGCCCCACTGCAGATCAGACTTAGTGTCTGAGCTTCCATTGGTGTCTAAGGACTCCAAAAGCTGAAATAGAAGCAACGGTCTTAAGCACATGTCAAGAATAAGTTTGAAAATGTTGTTAGGTTTTGGTCAAGGATCACAAAAGGATGTGAAAGTACAGTAGATGTCTAGGTTTTTTCAGGAGCCCAGGAAACAAGTCACAAACAGTGACCTGTTTTGTTAGACCCACTGTTACTCACATGGCACTGTCATATGGTGGTGACTTTTCTAGTAGCAGGAGGTAATGTTTGTAATAGGTTTACAAGGTCTCAAGACTGAGGGTTAGTTGTAACAGTGATTTTTCTATTTTTATGGCTACTTTGATTTACTTTCATTTCTCTTTGTATGGTATCATCATGGTTTTACAATTCTAACAATGTTGTACAAATACTGGTATGTTAGAATGGTAGAGGTCTTGAGAAATGGTACCCTGCAATAGACTTACAGAACATTAGAAAAAGAGATGGAAGGCAAAAGTGTATGTTCATCCACGTCCATTATGTTGTTTTTCCTGCTAAAAATTCACAATGTTTTATTTCAATGATTCTTGGATTAGGCTGTTAAGATACCAATTATGCTAACAATTATTGACAATATATAGGGAATGCTTTCTTTTTTTCATATACGAAGTTATGAGCATAAAACTATTCTCTGCTAATTGCCTATGAATCAGAAATTTCTATGGAGAAAACAAATAATTCTCCAAAGCTGGAATGAACTGTACTTGTTAACTTTTCAGTAACAAGCATTAAGCATTGAAACAGTCTATTTTTCTGCAGAATAAAGACTGTAAGATCAATCCTACCTATGTTATTCCCTCACTAATAGATCAGTTTCTTTAAGCTCAGCCTTTACTGCAACATATTTCTCTCCAGTATTGTTAAAGCATATTGAACTAAAAGGATAAGGAAAAAAACCAAAACCAGTCTTTTCAGGGCCCTGACTATCGAAGCAAATTAATTACCGCAGGAATTTAAATGCGTGTATTAGAGCATGTGTATATATATTGTAAATGAATATGGAGAATATATGCATAAACATATATTTGAGGTCTTCCCCTGCCCACCCCCACTTTTTTTTTTTATTATTACTACTACTCAATTTTTCTTCCTGATTTGAATTTCTGGCCTCAGAGAAGAATAAATGGCATTTTTTTTCTCTTAGAAATGATTCCTAGATAGACTGTCACAAGAACAGACAAAATAAGTCAGTGAAAAAACGCAAAAAATATTACAATTTTTGCTCTTTTTCTGACAGAAATACATTTTAATGAACCATTAAAGTTCTCTTAAAAAAAGGGTATGAGTTCCAGGTTTTTGGCTCCTCTGCCTCTATATATTTTCCTGGCTCCTCTCTGCTTCTTTTAAAAACATCTCTGCTTGTCCATGTCAGAAGAACTGTCACCATCTCAGTGTCTATTGGGAGAAAGACTCTCAACATAAAATACTTGGTAGTTTGTGGAAGCTGAGATGGTCAAAACACACAAAGTGCTTCATTGAAATTTCCAAGGGCTCAAATGTCAGGACTTTATTATCTATCAGTCTTTCATAATTATCAGAAGGCTTTACACACCAACACCTTGTTATTTAACAGTCTCTATCTTATTTCCCAAAGGCAGCTCCAAGCAGCTCTCAGGATTTGTCCATTTATATCAGCAGCCAATTCTCCTTCTTCTCTCTTCCTTTTCACAGCACCATTTCACTCCATATTGTCCCTGGTACAAAGTCTCACCTTATCTGTCCCTTGCACCACCTCCTGTCCCTGGGTCTTCGCAGCAGTGCAACAGGCTCCATGTGGCCTCAACTCTGACTCCAACTGAGCAACAGCTACAACCAAATCCCTCCTAACCAGCTCACTCTTTATCCCACCCATAGCTGGGAGAGCAAGGCTGTTCCCACTCTAGGGTAATTAACACAGCTGAACTACATCAGCAACAAAATTATCTTTAGTACCAACTCTCTTTTTTTTTCCCCACACTATCTTTACCTATCTTACCACAGTGGTTATGTTTCTTAAGGGAATTTTCTTCTCATCTGCTGTCATGGAAATGGCAAATGTACCTTGATATCAAGATGTAGCCAATGCCTTGGTGTACTGTTGGAATGGTTCTGAGGGAGGGAGGGGAGTGGTGTGGTTTTTTTGGCAGTTTCTTAGCTAGGGGTGATTCAGTCTTTGCCTGGCTTTGAGGGCAGATGGTTGTGGATTTTGGTGCTGGACTTTCTCCTGCCCAGAGGACTCGCTGCTATTGCTGAACCTTCCTTGCTGTTTCCTTACAGTTGGTGGGCTGCTGCTTGCAGGAGTAACCATTGGACTGTGACTTTTTTGGTACCNGCTGCTGCTTGCAGGAGTAACCATTGGACTTTTTCGGTACTAGCCCTTGTTGGGAGATGCCCACACCATCTGCATGGATGTCTCAGGGAAAACTGTGCCCCCCACCTCCTCCCTGTCTGTTTAATGGAAGCACTAAGAGAAAAAACTAATGTAAAACCCCACAGAAGTGCACAGATATCTATTCAGGTAATTGCAATGTGGTAAGCTTGATGTGAAATAAGCATATTATGTGGCAAGTAGAACAGACATCTATTCTGCTTTCAAAATTTTCTCATTTGAGTGCTTTCGTACAATCTCTTAATGTATGAATCCTGATGTCATTAATTTTAAGCTATATTTAAAAATAATAATGTTTCAACAATCATATTATTTATGATGACTAACTTCTCTTTGTGTATGCCATTTACTGTCAGTGCTGCATTCCTCTGTCTTTGGTTGTTTGTTCAAACACAGATTTTTACATGCATAATAGCGTTATTTTCCGTTTCATGAATATAATATTTATTAACCTGCTAAATCCATTTATTTTCAATCTTGTTTTAGAGGCAAAATGATACATGACTGGAAAATTTTAATACATTAAAATCTATTCTGAGTCACAGAGCACTTTACTAAACACATATGAGCTTTCATTTTTTTCCTACCAACAAAAATTCATCCTGTTTAATGCTTTAGGGTCATAATTAGCTATATGGCATGAGAAAATACCTGGTTAATGCAAAGACCACTACTTATGAGAGACTACAAAGGAATTAGGATATATTGTGTTCCTACCATATGTAATTAACTTGAAATTATGATAATAGCAACCACACTTTAAGGGGCTGTTATTGTGTGTCACAGAACAGCTTATTTGCTAATAACTAATTAAGGGAAAGACATACGTTCTTATGGAAAGAAAGAGTAAGTAGTAAAACATAAACTATGCTTAAGCCTCTATTGAACAAAAATCCAAATTATATTGGTTATAATATTTTAATAACATTTTTATAACCCTTAAAATATTGTATTGGGTTTATGTAACAAGGGACCTGTGCAGGGCTGGCCTCTGTGAGAAGAGATCAGGGACTGTCTCCATGTCAGGCAAAGCCAGTTCCAACCAATTCCCACTGTTGCCCAAAGCTGAAACCATCAGCGATGCTGGTAGTGTCCCTGTGATAGCATATTTCAGAAATAGTAAACACCAGTATGCAGCAGCTGGGAGACATGAGTGAGAAAATGTCAGGGAAACAATTCCTGCAGACACTGAGATCAGAGAAGAAAGAGAGGACTTCTTCCCCCACACACCTGAACAGAGATTCCTCCAGAGCCCATGGAGAAGAACATAGTGAAGCAGTCTCCCTGCAGCCCAGGGAGGACCATGACAGAGGGAGTTTTCACCCTGCAGCCCCAAGACACCACAGAGGAAGTTAGCCATGCCCTGAAAAAAAGCTGCAACCCATAGAGAGCCCACACTGGAGCAGTGTCCGGGCAAAAGTTGCAACCTATGGAAGGCACTACATGCAAGAATGTTTTCTGACAGGAATTATGGCCCATGGGGGAACACACACTGAATTAGTCTGTCCCTGAAGGACTCTTACCTAAGGAAAGGGCTTACACTGAGGAGTTGGCAAAAATCTAGATCCTTTGGGAAAAACCAAATGCTGGTGTTGAAGAACTGTGTGAGGAAGAAGGAACAGTAGAAGTGAAGTGGTTTGTACTGGTTGCAACCCCAATGATGTTCAGGAACACAGTTTGGTCAAATAAAGGTGATTCTCATTAAATCCTACTTTTGAAGAACACAATTATTCATAACTTTGTAAGGATCTCATAACTGAATTTTATAGAATTTCTTTTAAACTCTTATTTGAAACAAATATTTAATTTTGGCCTTGAACAGATACTTGAAATACTGGAAACTTAGACATGCAGACATGAAGAATTTTGATCTTAATAAGGAACATGGTCTCCAGCAAGATTACATTTTTTGTGATATAAATAAGAATGATACTTGAAAGTTTTACAGGAGAGTTTATGGCTAATTAGGACAATATTGAAATGTGTTGTTGTTCTCAGGACAGGTTTGTTACATTCTCATTCAATCTGTAGATGATTTTGTGAAGAAGAGAGTGAGTATTGGGGAATTTAGTATATATATATATATATTTAGCATATATCCTGATTAGATTTTACAACTGGGCCGTGGTTGAACGATTTTAAAGTGACACTTTAGTGGAGGGACCTGTGAAAAAACCTGAGATCTAAAATTACGTCTAAAATGGTTATATGGCTGCATATTTTGTGCATCTTCCTTACAAATAAAATGTTTCAATTAATCTGCATTTGTCAGATGAAGAAAATGTTTGAACATTCTAAAAACCTCTACCATTGATTTATTCTTGGCTATTCTGGCTCCAAATTCTGAGAGCTAGTCATCAAGTTAAAGTGAGTTTGCATTTGTTTCTAAGTGGCAATCAAATTTGAAGGCATGCACTGAATCTAAAAAATCTAAGGCTGCCTGCTTTTCACACTTTGCTGCAAAAAGGGGGATCGACAAGCACTGAGCTGTGAAATTTCAGAACTTCTCTAATTATTAACCTATTAATTTCTGGTCTTTGGTGATGGTTTGTGGGGATTGGGATTTGGTTGTTGGATTTTTTAAAATAATTTTTTTGTTTTGTTTTTTTTTTTAACAAATCGATATAATTTGCATTTCATACTTTTAAAATATCTGTAATACTTTCCTAGTACTTAGAGTTCTGGATATGCATAATTTCTCCTTGAAGGAGTACTCCAGCTGTGTGATGAATCACTGGCAATTTACATCATGATAAGGAAGAATCTGAGATCACAGAATTTTTTCTGCTTCTAGTTATTGATTCAAAATAGCTTAATGACAGATATAAAAAATATTCAGGAACAGAACAAAATCCTAAGATTTTTAATGTACATTCCATTACTAGTATTATTTTCAATAACATCAGTTGTTGATATTAAGAGTATTTTGTTTAATAAACCAGAGAAATTTTATGTTTCCATAATCTTATGGAAACTCTCAGATACCTTCCACACCATGTTTAGAATAAATAATGTTGAAGGTGTGACTGAAGCTGGGAATATTGTTGAATGGTCAAACTGTGATTTCTGGAATTTTAAATCCTGCATAAGAATAATGTATTTGGGAGTTCATTGGTAGCCACAATCTTTATCTTTCCCATATAAAACTTGTTTGTTATTTACATTAGTATTCAGGCTTTCTCAGAAAGCATGAGAACATTGACAAGAAACAATAGAAGTGAAAAGGGCCTTGAGAAAATAACAGAATGTTATAGATATTTGAAAAATAAGATGATGCATACATGACAAAGAGGAACAAAGTATGAACTTCATTACAGTGTTGGTAAGGAGCTCAGCTTTCATTCAAATAACACAAAAAATGTCTGAAAAGATATTTCTATAGATACTGTATTTTTTTTAAAATGCAACATAACATAAACACAATAAATGCAATCAGTCTGAATATTGTCAGAGGGAGAGGAGAAGGGATTTCAGAAGGTGTACTTACAAAATTGCTTATTTCTTTTTTAAAGCTGGACTACTGAACAAAAAATAACAGTGCAAAGAACATGCTAGAAAACTTCCTAGATTGGTAAACTTGGTAGTAGCAATTTTTGTAGCTAGCATTTCTTTCTCTAAATTGTTCTAGTTAGAGTCTCTTGTATCAGTGTTTTTTGCACAATGCATGTTTCCCCTGCAGAGTACTCTCATTCCTACAATTGTTCAGTTTCTCCAGATGAAATCCATCTCCCTTACTGCAGATGCTGACAGTTTGCCATAAACTGAAAAGGTACTGAATGAAAAATAAAACAAACCAGAAAAAGCCTCCACCAAAACCCAACCCATAAAAAAACGTTGCCACTTTTGCATAAATTCTTAATTTCAAATTACAGGCTTAAATCAGTTATAAAACTAATATAGTAGACACTCATACGTGAATAAGATTACATGTAAACATAATTTAATAACAGCATGCAATGAAATTATTTATACAAGCTATTTCTTGATATTTTGATATTATTCTTAAATTGGTGCAGGTTCGTGAATCTACTAAAAGCAATAGCATAAGGACATAATCACAGAAATATTTGTTCTAGTCCTCATATGTGTATACAAATATATATTAAAACCATCAACATATCTGTAACCTGCATTTTTTCTTTGTTATTTTTCAGTATACATGTAATGAAGGTCATAAGTATGCTTGTGCAGTGTGCAGCAATGCCCACAATTCTTATTCCTATGCTTAAGACATTCTTTTTACTAAGATACTTCAGCAACTTCAAATTTTTTTTTAATCTTGAGATCTGGTGAAAGCAAACAAACAAAATACAGTGATTTATTTCTTTATTAACCAACAAGATTTTAAGTTACTCCAGCTACACTACTTAGACAACTTGCTTAAGAGTGTAACACTCTTTCTTTAATGCTATCTGCATTCCAGATCTATATTTAATGTTATGCATATCCAAATACTAATGTTGGCAATTATCTTTTTTACTTGCAAACATCATATTATTCAGAGCTTCAGTGAAGTGACAAGACACATACACCACCCTCCTTGACTGACACACTTGCAATGCTACCTGTCAAAAACGATGAATGATGGAAGGAAAAAGAAAGAGATTTATTTTACCCTGAATGACAAACAGGAGTACGTTGACAAGGTGTGTTATTGACAGAGCTTTATATCGCCAGAAACGTAAACACATCTCTTAATTTATATATGCTTAAATTTATTTTATTTTTATTTCTGTCTCTTTCTTGTACCTGGGGCCTATGTACTTTTGGCATTTCTAAAAAGAAATTATTTTGCTGATGATTTGACAGGCTATTTGAAATAAATTACATCAAGTTTACAAGTGGTGTCCTTTGTTTCTTAGGGTTTTTTTACTTGTTAAATGAAAACACACACATCATGAAGTTGGTGTCCCTCAAAAGCCTTATGTTTTTTGTTGTTGCCTCTTTTTCAATGTGTATTGAGATATCTTCTCTTTTTAATACTCTGTAAGAAAGAGCTGTTTCTCTTTGAGTGGTTACACAGAGATTTTCTAGACCAAGGAATAGGTGTGATTATGCTGCAATTTGTAAATTCACCATTAGATTGGACACATAGAAATGTACTCATTTTTTTACTCTGTCTGCAGAGTAGCCCTGTGGCTGTGAGATGCAACCCTTAATCAAGATTTATTTTTACTGTACTGCTGTAGGAAGAGCATGGAACAATTTACTCTGAGACAAGTGTTCTTCGTATTTATGCCTTTGCACACACATATTTTATAGATATAAAATATGTATATTTGTGTGTGTGTATCAGTATATCTCCTTATAATTGTTACCTGTAGTCATTAAGTCCCACACAGGTTTTTTTCACCAGAATTTAATAGTCTGATAGTCTTTCCATGGTGAATAATATTTCAGTAGTTTGGTGGATTTACATAAAGACTTTTAAATCAAATATGCATAGACTCCAATACATGTGCATATTATAACTAAGAGAAAGATACACTGATACTTCTAAGATTACTATGAGTGAAAAGGTTTTGCATCTTGACAAAAGGTGCTTTGTCTACACGAGGAGAATAGTTTTTTCATAGTAGCATAATGTCAGGGAATCTTAGACTCTTTGAGAGTTGGAGGGACCTTTGAGTTTGAAAGGACTTGTAGAAGCCTAGAAGAGAGGCTTTTCCAAAAAGGTCAAGATGAATGGCATGTGCATGAAAATTTATTTGCATAGAAAGCAAGATATTTATCTCCAGGGTGAAGAAAGCTTATCCAGAAAAGTGTGTGCCCCCAAGACCCTGGACACCACATCAGGTGGATTGATGTATGCGTCAGGACTGGCGAAATTATTTTCTTCTTTTTCTACTCTTAATTCTCTCCCTCTCTCTATTCTCTCTCTTCTCTTTCACTGCTGTGTGTTTATATCAGAGGATAGGGGACAAAATAATTCCAATTTCCAAGTCAAACACATAATTTCCTAATAAAACTGTGAGTTTTTGTGGATTCTGACTTCTGTTGTCCCATTGGCTTGTATCAGTCTTGAGTGCTCCTTTCTTCCTAAGGGCTGAACACCACAGGAACTTAAAGATCATCTAGTTCAACACACACAAACACACACAAACATACACACACACACACACACACACACACACACTACTGAGGGTAGGGGTGCCACCCTCTAGGTCAGGTTGTTCAGGGTCACTTCCAACCCCATCTTGAACAATAAGACATGAGTTAATATTTCATATCATGGCATTATCATATAATATAAAGTAGATGATAAAATTGGATAAAAAATAGAAGTTCAAATTGGGCATAAGAATAATGCAGACGAGCAAGCATACAGCACAAAATCTAAATACCAAGTAAAGAGTAAAATAAAAATGTTCTGAAGATAGAAATAAACCACAAAGATTATGGAGGAAGTTTAAACACAAATAATGGAAAATAATGAACATATTGTGTGGATTCTAAGATACAAAACAAAAAGAGTTGTAAATGTGCAAAAATTTTCTGAGTTTTGAATCATTGCCTATTTTATTTTTTTTTTATTTCTATGTTTAAAATAAAGTGGGGCAATTGCATTTTCATGTATGTTTTGAAACAGCCTAATATCTTTGAACGCGAATGACAGCAGCACATCCATTTCTAGGCATAAATTCCCTCTGTGATGTAGTTATATAGCAGGTGTGTACTGTAATGATTTAGGAGAACATTTATACACTGAAACCCTTAAAAATTTTACAAGCAAAACCTCACAACTAACTACTCAGAATTTGATAAAGATTAAAATATTTATAAACCGTCAAAACCCAGGTCCAGAGTCACCCATATTCTTTAAAGGAGAACCCTCTTCATCTCTCCACAGAATATTTGCCAATTTGTCCAGCATTTTTCTTAGTGGAAATATCACAGCTCACAAAGCCATTAATAGCATCCTCTGCAGCTCATGAGTTTTCCCTAGAGGACTTGCATCAAAGTGCTGAGCAAGCTTAATGATACAAAGTTTGAGCTGTTCTGGATTCAGGTTGTATCAGCAAAAATGCATCTGAACAGATACATAACAGAAGAAAAAATAGTATTACATTCACATTTATTCATGAAACTTTGCTAATACAATAAAAGAAGAACAACATTTATATTTGTAAAACTTGGTTTATCAAATCCATGTTATGTTTGTTTTAGCTTTGAGAAACTTCCTAGACTCTGTAGAATTTTCCAGGATTTAGATTAGATCTTTAATCCAGTAAACTTTATATTAGTGTAACAGTTGTTACTAATTCCAGCTTAGTATCCGTTCTCCAACACTTGGATGCATTATTTGAAAGTGTTAAAAAACCCTAAAACCTTAGTTAAAAAAAAACCAAAATCTTTTAATAGGCATCACTACTTTTTTCAAGCTTAATGGTATAATAATAAATATGAGACTTGGCAAGGAAAATAAAACCTAACAAATGGACTCGACAGTTTTTTATTTTTAGTGGGGAAGAGATTTGAAGTTGTTCTTTGTTGATTTTTTTCTTTTTTTGTAGGAGGAGATTTTACAAAATGACAGATTCTGCCATAATGGGACTACTTTTTCAATTAATTTATGCTTGTTTCCAAGTAATTGGGTATTTTCCATGCACAATCTGTTGTTATATTTTGGTTTAAATTGAAAAACACAAAAATAATTATTTTAATGAGAGTGTGTTGGACATGTAAGTGTCTAATTACATGTATTTAGAATATCTCCAAGCTATATTTCTAAACCAGTGAAAATTTACAGTCAAATTATTAGTCTGTCTATCCCAAATTTAGATGTGCTGGTACCATAAGGCTTTAGGGTGTCTCAGAGGAAGCAGAGAATAAGGATAATTTCACTTATATATATGATGAATGAGGAAGAATTCAAATTTTGAGAACAGCTAGCTTGGAGTACAGAAGTCCATCACTTCAGGTAGGATTCATGTTGCTTAACTTTTGTAGTCTAAAACAGAGCAGATGTGTCAAAGCCCTTTGCTTAAACTTATGGGTATATGTGATAGCCAAAAGTAAAACTATCATCCAAATGTTGAGATTATGTTTATTCTTCAGATGACTGCTCATCATAGAGGTGAAGAAAATTAGCTGAACTAAAAATGTACTTCATAAAACTCCCAGGAGGATAAAAGGATCTTCTGATTACATATTCTGGTGACTGCTCCCTTTGAAAAGGGGCTCCTCAAGAGTCTGGCACCTCATTTGGATAAAACATAGCTCTCATGTGCATCATCTCTCTAGCAGCAACTTCGTTAGGGCAGTTTATGAGATTTTCTGTTAATTAAAATTGTAAAGAATTATGTATTATTTTATATAGCTGGCATGAAGTTTAACTGCCCTTTAAATGCAGATCAGAGGAGAAATTAAAAAATTCTACAAGTTGAAGTATTTTCTACTTTATACCTTGAAGTAGGAAATTAACAGTCAGGATTTTGAGAAAGGTCAACAATGCACATGCCTAAGACAATGCTTGAATTTTATTTCTAAAATACAGAGCAATATGGTCACATGAGACTTTTATCCTCTTCAAGCCCTGGGCTAAACATTCAAGTTGAGAAACTTGAATTGTGTTGATATAAAGTTACATTTATTTTTAGGAACAACACTCTCTTCAGGGCATTTAAATCTTGGCTGTGATGGCAAACGCACCCTTTTTTGATGTTGATAAAGACATACAAGTGCTTTTATTTTCCTAATGCATGGTGAAAGTTTTCTGGTTCATCCACAGTTCTGCTACCCTAGGGGACACTGCCAGAAGCATGCTGAACTCCTGGAGCAGCACTGGGCTTAAGTCTTGCTGCCTGAAATACATGGTGAAGGCTAGTCCTTGTTCTCTCTTTATATGGAATTAGGAAAGCAAGCAGCTTATTCCTGTTGGATTTCAATGGAAAAAGAAAGATCTTGAACAAAACCCACTGTATTTAACCTTTCAACATAGAAAATAACATGAATGTTATTGTTATTATGGATGTTCAAACAAGAACTTTTTTAAATTGCTTAAATGTCAAAAAAAAGAGTAAATTTCAGAGTAGTTGAAAGACATTATGAAGATGATTTCTAATAAAATTTCTAACTGGGATTTTTGAGGCAAGTCATAAACACAGCGTGCATCCAAAATAGCGATAAAACAATTATAATGAAATTATAATTTGCTGATATTTGGAAGATATTGCACTTGCTACTCAATTCATTTCCTGCTATCTTTATAACTAAAAGCTTCCTTTCATAAAATTTAAAGAAGTGTTAGGATGTAGTAATAATTTTAATTTATATTTTATAATCATCCAAGGATAATTTTGTTCTTGACTGTGGTATTTTTCAGGCAAAATTAATACCAAAAGTCTACAGCAGTTTCCCAGCCCCATAGAATCTGAGCAGACAGCTGGCCTTGGTGATGGCAACAGTTGCTGAATAATAGGTAGATGCAGTGTGGTTTATTGGAGCTGCTTGAGAGGCGAGAAAGGCCTGTGTTTCCCTTCTGCTCTGGAACATTCAGATGAGAAATACATGAATTCTGATGCTAAAAAATAGACAGAAGTTGAGAAAAAACTCTATTGAACATCTGTGACTGTAAACCCACAGTTCAGTGTATTTGCAGAAGAATATGAAGTTAAAAAAAATATCCTTCTCTTGAAACACAGTGACAGAATGATAACTTCTTTTGATTGATATCAATATGCAATACTGCTCTTTTTCCTGAAATCTTTTCCAAGTATTTTCCTAATTTGTTCCAAGGGATAGTCATGCTCTGTGCATATAAACCAGGTTCACCTGAGTTAAAATTAGTTTTTCAGAAACCTGTAGATTTATGCAGACAATTATGTCAGTATTAATTTGTTGGTGAAAAAAAAGAGTCTCCTTGAGCCATTTGAAGCTTAGGGTCATCTGTGGTCATCTCCATAGCTCTGGCAGACCCAAAACACAATAAAAACTAGGGGACCTAGAGCCCTGCCTGGGTACCAGCTTTTGCAAATATGTGTTAAGGCAACTAAATCTATATCCAGCTGGTGAATATAGTGATATTGGCATTTACAGAAATTTATTTATTCCATACAGTTTGAGAACCTATTTTAGGATGACATACATTTCTGGAGATGTTTATATCTTTGCTAATAATGAAAATGGTCAACAATTTAAGGCTAAGGTTTTGATTCAGTCCAGTACTAGACACCTCATCAGAGCCTTCTACTTCCTTGCTGAAGCATAAGGTATTATTCTAGCCAATCTTGACAAGAGAGTATCTCTCCTTGAGGTCGAGACCACTAAGACCTGTTAATGCAGTCAGAGCTGTGAGTTTTGATAACAAAAAGGAGATTTTATGGTTTGTTTACAAATTCCAAGAAGAAGGAATTTTTTGGTATTCTTGATCACAATGAAATATAGAGAAGGATTTAGCTGAATGAACAGGAAGTCAATTTAGGAAAAGTATGTCGAACGTTGCTAACTATATTGATTGATTGGCATCCATTGCAATGGGTGTTTAGCTACACGGGCTTCACATGTACATAGGCTCTACTGCTTACACTGACATACAGATCTGTAAAAACAGATCTCAACTTTGCTTTAAATGTTGAGCATATTACAGGTATGTTATTCTGTCACTATGAAGTGGATTAGGAACTAAATCTAAATCTTGGTTCTTGTAATTCTTAGGTTTCACTTGAGCTCTACATCAGCTTTATGTTTTTGACAGGTGGTTCTGCAGGACTTCAACTTTTGATTCAGACAAGTGCAAAAAAAATTTGCTAATTATTTTCTCTAATAATTTTCTCTAATAACACTATTTCACTAGTTGTAGATGCTGAACGAAAAAATTTTCCATTTAAAAGATTCCGTAATTAATCTGCAGAGTACAAAACCAAGGTCAGGCCTTCCACTAAATTGAATCAACAACTGCTCCAGAAGTACTCACATGTTAATGGTTTTTCCCGATATACGACAAGACAAATTCAAGTCAATATAACATATTTAAAGTAAAAGATCCTAACTAAAATCCAAATAAAATCATGGTATTTGTCATAAATTTACCAGCATTACATGATTGTTGAAGGAAATCACTTCCTCCCTGACTTTTGAATAATCAGCTGATTTTCTGTGTCCTATTCATGACACAGTGAGTCCCTCCAAGACTCTCAACATGGTGGAAAACATGCTGAAAAATGAAACATTTGTCAAAGTTTCTCAGGCTTTATCAGTTTGACAGCAAGCTAAGCAATGCTGTGGTTTTAGCTGTTCATCTTAAATCCAACTTGATTGATGCCATAATAGATTAAAATGCAATCAAAAACATTTGGTCATAACAAGAAAAATGTAAGAGGTTTAATATTATCAATGCAGAGGTTTAAATATTATTACTAATACCAATACCACTAATACAAACAAACAAAAAAAGACACAGACCAAAAAAAACCCAAACCAAATGTGACACAATTTTATGCAAAGTGACACAATACATATGCGTAGCTGTTTTAATGTTATATCAGGAAGATTTAATTTACCTTATCTCCCTAATTTACCATTGTTCTCCTGCTAAAGGTGATACTAAAGGTTTCATAATTATCTTATGAAAAGGTTATATCTGTTCACCAGATTACACATTTGGTCTTGCCTGTGAACCACAGAAACTGACAGGAAACACTTTGTGTAACACTTGCTTTATAAAAGTTAGGTACGAAATACACCTTAAAAAAGATAACTTTATCAAATTTCTAGATTACAATTATTTAAAGTATCCAGAAAGCTTTAATATGTCTTTCAAAACTCATCCTATTTCTTCTTTTTCCAGGTGATAATTGATCTTGAGAGGTGGGCACTTGTGAACCTCATGAAGTTCAGTGAGGTCAGGTACAAGGCCCTGTGCCTGGCTCAGGGCAATCAGTCTCCAGTGTCAATACAGACTGGAACTGAATTAATAAAGAGCAGCTTTGAGTAGGGGGATTTGGGGATAATGGTGGTTGAAAAATTGGACATGAGACAGCATGCTATGTTTGCATCCCAAAGCCAACCAAATCCTGTGTTGCAGCAAAAGAAGCTTGGCCACCAGGTTAAGGCAGGGCATTCTCTCCTTCTGCTGTGCTCTAAAGAGACCCTGTCTGGAGTGCTGAGCCCAGGTCTGGCATCCGCAGCTCAGAAAAGGAGTGGCCTCTCTCCAATGAACACAGGCTGAGAGAGTTGGGGCTGTTTAGCCAGGAAAAGAGAAGGCTTCAGGGAAGATATACCACAGCCTCTCAGTATATTAAGAGGGCTTATAAGACAAAGAGGGACCTTTTGGAAAAGACTGTAGCAACAGGACAAGGGTCAATAGCTTTAAACCGAAAGAGATAAGGGTTACATTGGACAATCCAAACAATCTATAATACTATGAGTTCGTGATAATCTTGTAACTTGATTGAAACAAAAGGCTTTTCCTCTCTCTCAAAATATGAAAAAATAATTTTGGTTTAGATTTAGGAAAAAACTTAAACATTGCCAAAGTATTCATTTTAGATGTACTCATGATGTTCACAAATATTTAACAGTTGAGTAACCTCAAGAAGACAAGTTAGATGCAGGAAAGGATGGGTTCTAGGTCAATGGACACTCAGGGGGTTTTACAGTTGTTTTTAAAGTAAAGAGCGAAGTTTAAGTACTGAAGGTAGTCTCCTGCACTTAACATTACAAACGTTTTCCTCAAGGAGAGATTAAAACTCCCCTACTCTTGATGTGGCTTTATATATTCTATTTTAGAATAGTTTTGTGGATTTTTTTTTTTGCTTATGTCCCCTATCAGCATGGTTTTAAAAAAAAAATTTAAACACTGAAATTGGAAAACTGTGTATTGCTAATTTCTCACTTGCATGCCCAGTGGTACAATAATTTATCATATTTAAGTGTACATTGATTTAGGCACATAGTCAAATCACTTTCGATGAGGGAACCTTGGAATGCCTTTTAATGCCATTGCAAGGAGGGCACATATGACTACTGCAAATTACCTTTCTTTCTGTCTTAAAAGGAGCCCACAGATCTCTTACTCATATAAGGAAAATAAGTGGAAATATATAATTAGAAAAGAAAATAAAAGAATATTGATTCAGAAAATTTCAGGATATTTTATGATAGTGCTCAGTAGATGTCAAAAATGTACATCCAAACCTAGTTTGCATAGAATAAAACACATTCTGAATTGTCATTATGCACTGGCACATATGTACATATATTTAGAAATACATCATGCTATTACCACTGCTTATTAGTGTCACTTTAGACAGTAATCTCTGTCATGCCAAATGACAGTTTGGATTTCAGTGTTTGCAAAAAAAGAAAATGATACTTGGATTCCACCTGGGAATGGAAGCTATTTTGATGCTGAGGCCTTCTTTATGGAACTTCATGTGAAAACACTGGGATGCATCTGGCAGATTTTCAGCCAAAACATCAGATAGAATGTCTAACGCCTGCTCCATTGCCTGGAAAAAAGGCTACTTTGTGGCACAGGCCATTCCTCGTGTTGTTGACAGTCCTGTCTTTGTCACCTCACTTCAAAATCCACAGTGAAACTATAAGGGATGTTAGTACAAATGCATCTTTACGTCCAGCCAGCAGCTGGGTTGTATTTTTACTGGATGGACAATGAGGCAGAGCAGTGTTATGAGTAAACTTTGCCTCCTTTCTGACTTTCTTGGCTTGTATGCTGTATTCTTCTGGTATCATATTAAAGATACCTATGTCCAAATGAGATAACACATCATTCATAACATTTTCTAACTTCTGCTTAGTCTCGTGGGTTTGTTTGTATTGATTTATTGGACTGTGGGTAACAACATAGCCTTTCTGATGTGCAGTTAATAAGTAATTAGAGTTACTTTGTGCTTACGACTNCACATATGTACATATATTTAGAAACACATCATGCTATTACCACTGCTATTACCAAGTCTCTCAGAAACAGTAATGGGAGCTGGGAAAGTCACTCAGGTTATTACTCAAATCCCATTAAGAAACACTGGGTGACATATTTAGTTGCCCAAATTAGTAGATGACTTATCAGTATGTTGCAAATTATTTATCTGAAGTGCAATTGATCCTGATTGTTACAGATTCTGATGTGTTTATGAGATTACTTAGTTATTCACTAGTACACCCATGTGATCATATAAAGCATATAGCCACCTTTATCAAACTTACTGAATGAAATTGTAGAAATCACCCCAAATAAATTTGAAATAGAAAATAGAATCCAACTTTTCTATTGTGTGCACGTTATCATGTTTCCAGAATTTCCCTTGCAGTCAAAAGCAGTAACAGTGTGTGTGCTGATGAAAGAATATGATAGTCAAACATATAGACTGTGTCTACATACAGTAAATGTGGATTTTGCAAGAAATAAAACAGAGTTCTATCACAAGACTTTTTTTTTTTCTCTTAGAGTTCTTGTCTTGGTTTGAAAGACAGGTGTCTGCTGGGGAAAAGCTGTAGCCCCCCTTGCAATGGAAAATGCAAACCCCCTCCCTCCAAATTATTATAAATTTGAAATTAAAGGGCTTTCAGGCAAAAAGATTTGGGAATAAGAATAACAGTTTTTTNAAAACTCCTTCTGCAGCAAGTGAACAGCCTGGGCGTCCTCTCTCCGAAGTGCCAAGGGCAAGAGTGCCTACCCCTCCAGCCCTCCCCCGCTTCCCGCCTCCATCCCTTTTCTGCCCCCAAAATCTCACATTATCTTTCCCCTCCAAGGGAAACCTCCCAGAGACAAAAGAAAAAAACCAGCTGTAGCCAGGATCTGCCTTATCTTCCCTGGCCTCTTTTGCTTTGGTTAAGTTCTGATAAGTACTCGATCGTTAGTGTCTTAGCAACTTGAGAGAAAAAATGCAATAAGAAAAAAAGAGAAACAAATCTAGTGACTACATACAGTAAATGTGATTTTTTACAAGAAATAAAACAGAGTCATATCACAAGATTTTCTTTTTTCTCTTAGACTTCTGTTTGACAGTTTTGTTCCTAAGGGATCACAGCTGAAACCAGTGAATTTTGATTATAAGAGTTTTATTCAGACCTATATGTCTACTCAGGAAAGATAAAAAGAGGCAGGATTATATACATTACATCTACCTTTGTGGAATTAGTGGTAGCTCAACCACTCCTATGTAAAAAGACCATTGACAGGGATTGTGGGTTGACTATTTTAGCCTTGGACTAGAAAAATTATTGTTATGCAAATGCAGTCCAATTTTTAATGAAGACATACATGAATCACAAGCAAAGAACAAACAAATAAATAGTTTATTTATACATATGTTATATATAATAAACACATGTAAAATAGGAAATTATATAAGGTTAAAGAAGAGGTGATGTAAGTACAGATATGGATATAGACATGAGCTTTTTTTTTTGCTTTAGATCTAGGGAAGGAATAAAAAAAAGGATCTGCTCATATACTACCCAGAAAACAAGATAAATACTCTTGGCTCCTTCTGTTGGATTTTTATTATTTCAAACCCTGTTTTACATGTAATTTATAGCTAGCATTTTGTCTCTGAATATATTATTTCACAAGCACTACAGTACTGAAGCAGCAAAACTGACACTTAGACAGCATAGTATTAAAATGTGTAACCATTTCTAGAAAGCTGTGTATGGTATGTCACAGCACAGTCAACTTGCATTAGCTTAGTAAATCTCTGCTACATCACTGAACATTAGCTCCAGTTCATCCATTGTGGTGCAGAGATCGCTTATTGTGTTCCCAGGGCTCTTTTATATGAAAGAGCAATAGTGCTGTCTGCCAAAATGGTCTTGCCCTGTCAGAGCAGTTTTAATTGAGCTGAGCCTTAGGACCCTGCCCAGTGCTATTACAGGAGCTGAAAGCCATTTGGTGAATAGCACTCTATGAGATTATGGCTGTTAGGAGTATAATGGACAGTTACTGTAATATCCTACCCAACTAGAACACTATAAACATGTCCATAGGTAGTCATTTTACCTAGTTATCCTGTTTCCTAAAACAGTGTGGGTCTGATGCTTTGTGTCTATCTTTATGCGAAAATTACAGATTATATTGAAAACAAGTGTTATTTATCCATTCTGTGGTCAGAGGAGGGAGACAGAAGAGGCCATCTTTAGAAAGCAAACTTTTACTATTTAAATTTCTTCTGCATCTTTAGAGCGACAATTTTACTCATGCAGAGTGAAAATTAATGATATTTATATGTTTTAGATATTTTTCTAATGAAAATATATTACTGATTCAATGGAAAAACTAGCTGACAATGAAAATATTTTATTTTCAAGCTTATGAAAGATGGTTGCAAATAATGCAAAATCTATACAGGTGTAAATAGGCATCTGATCATTTATGTTTTCAGTTTCTTTATTTGAGTAGTTCTGATGCTTAAACATATATTCTTAATTTAAACAATTACTTTTTGGTTTCCAATTTATTTACAGGGCAGCATATCAGATTAACAACGTCCCGTTAAACTTATGCACATTTGTATATGAAAACAAAATAAAACAAAACAAAACAAAAAACCCACAAGTCATCAAAATGAAATTAAAAATGCAAGTTCTTTCTGGAGATGTTGGACAGAGAACATAAATAGAAGTGACCTTCATTACACGTCTCTGACAAATCATCAGAGATCAAATAAATAGAAATGGTGATGGTTTTGATGATGGTGGTGGTGACTTGTGCAATCTCTTTATTTCCATCTAATAGGCTTTTCTTTGTCAGGGTGAAATCTGTGAATATGAGGCTCATTGTGCTTCCATCCTGTATAGATGATCGAATGTGCTTGCCTAGCACTGAGGACATGCTGGAGAATCACCAGTTTGCAATACCAATGGCATTGCGAAGACTAGAACCTGGAGCGATTTTTTCAAAGACCAGAAAAACAAAACAAAACAAACAAACAAACAAACAAAAGCAGCAAAAAGACCCACCCAAAAACCCAGGCCAGGCTCAGACAGTTGGGGATAATCTTTAAAGAATACACTTTATAATGAGTGGAGAGGAAAATAGGTCGAAAAGGAAATATATTTCTAATGTCTTTTTTAGCTTTCTCTAAGGGTAGAGTGAATTACTGTAGCAAAATGACTAATTCTTTTGAAAAGATTTTGGATTGTGCAGGTGGACTATTTTCAAATGGTGAAGACACATTATCAAGCAGCCAAAGATAGGTACACATTTAATCTTCTTTGGGTGTTCTTATACAATCTAAAAGAATTTCTCAGGGCTTGATATCGGAAACATATACAGGTATGAAAATTCACAATTTTGGAAGCATATAATATGCTCAAACAGGTGAAGGGGAGAAGAGAAATATACACAGCTTATTTAGTAATCTTATAAAAATAGAGAAACAATTTGTACCAGAACACAAAAGAGTGTAACTTGCTAGGTAGGAGTAATTAACAGAACACATAGGAATTTAGTTGCCAGGTAAAGGCCATAGAGTTAAGATGTATATTGTTAAAACTCAGTAAAGCAGGGCTTAGGCATTGTGAAGACTCGATAAAGCAGAACCAGTTGATTAAGAAACCAGCAAGAACTAGGCTCCTGGTTTTGGCCAGGACAAACTGACTGGGAACTGGCCAAACCTTCACTGCCCCTGCTCAGAGATGGAGGTCAAATAGTGAACACTGAGGAAGAATTCTTACTTCATCAGAAGACCCCTGCCTGCGACTATCAGAAGGCATGGCACCATGAGAAACTAATTATAATCTAAAACACAAGAAGACTGAGAATGGGCTGGAAATGAGTGTTCAGGGAGGTGTGGTTTTGTGGGCTTTATGTGTATTTTAACATGGAAACTGTCTCTACATATATTTGGTGGAAATGTCTCTTGTGCATCCCACCTGGAATAAAACATACCTGCTTCACAATTCCTAATTGTAAAGTCCTTATTCCACAACTCAGGCTGCATCAAAAGACCAAAAAGCAGGATATTTGACTGACTTCTCAGTCTCAGCAGCACTTGCCCTGACTGGTCTAGACCTGACCCTTGCAGCTGTAGGGGCCACAGCTGTAGCCTCTAGATCAGGTTGGTCTTGAAATGATCTACAGGAGCACTTGTCATCCCTGCAGAAAACTTGTAAAATAAAAGCAAGCAGTGTGAAGTCACTGTTGGAAAGGGTATGTGAAACCTACTCTTAATCACTTTTCCATCACAAGGGAATCTGTAGATTGTAGCTGAACAACTCTGTAGGGATAAAAAGCATATCACTCTAGGTCAAAAGTGCAATGCCAGCTGGATTTAGAAAATTAAGACATTGTGTACCAGATATTTTGTCTGCCTATTTTTGTTCAAGCTCCATCTCTTCCAACTGTGTCTAAAAATGGATAGCTAGAAACTTCCATGTTTCAGGACTCTCCTCTTAATTATAAGTAAATTTGGCTGATGAAGGAAGTTGGTATTAAATAGTGTCTTGTGAGTAATTTCATCATCAGCGGAGAATAAGAAAGCTGTTCCAAATAACATTACAAACAGCCAAGATATAAAATTCCACATTTTTTTCAGCTCTCATTGGTAAATTATCATGCATTTTGCAAGCCAATAGTTTTGAGAGAAAGTACTGTGCTTTCCTCACAAATTAATTATGCAAAGGGGTTTAGACAGAAACACTTGACTTGCACTGACAGAATATTTTGTTTTGTCTCTTCTAAGTATGAACAATAAAAAGATACATAGTACATTCTATAATAACAATTTCTAACATTGTTTTCCACATTTTTGACACTAACCAATTTAAATATTTTCTCATTTCCATTCTTTTAAGAACTTGCTACAGTTTTGAAACCAAAATGGAAATGAAAGGAAATATCATTGCAAAAGTTGATTACATATTGTATAAGGGACTTCACCTAAAGAAAATTACTATAAAAGAAGCTGTTAAGTTTTCAGACCTGACACAGACGAATAGCAGGGAGATATTTTGGACCTATATAGATCCTTTTCTACTCAAAAGAAGAAACTGCTGTAGTCTTGAATATCACTGAAAGACACCTGTTGAGACATATAACTAAAAGTACATAAAAGGCCTTTTCTTTGCAATAGAAAAAAAGGAGTGCAGTTTAAAAAGAATCTTGGTAATGTTTGCCACCAGCTATCTTCATACAACATAATAATAATAAGTAGGAGTATGTAATATAAGAATAGTAGTATATTCAATCTCAGAAAATTAACTTTGAGTAAATTAAAAAGTTTGTGAGCAAAGTACAACTCACTAAAACAAATGGGAATAACTTTGGAAAATATTTTGAAACCTCCCCTTGAAGTCTGAAGGAAACATGTAAGAGTCAACATGAAACTACAAGAGAGTCCATGAATTCTTAAGCATGAAAAAGAAAGTGAAGATGGAGAAGAAGAAATAAAAAAGGAGGCATATCAGAATTAATTAAAATAGTTTGATAAGAACTATGTTGATAAGGACTTATAAATTTAAGAGGCAGTCATAATTATTCTTGACTTAAAATCTGTTAAATTCCTGTAACTATGGTTTGATCTGAAACTCAATGTGGCTAGCTTAATTTTTCTAATACTTTGAGTAGGTTGATGACAGAGGGACAGAAATTTTTCTTTCCTGTTTATTTTCAAGGATATTTAACACTTCAACAGCCTTCGTGAAACGAAGGTTAGAACAAAATTTTCTTTGGGCTGGTTTCAAGGCTATTCCTTCTCAAAAGGGGCAATAAGATTCAAGTCTTCTCAATATAAGTGAACAACGTCTGTGCTTTTGAAGATGATACAATCATTAAAATCATGTGAAATTTTTTTAAAGAATTCCACAAAAAAACCCCCAAACATGGAAACAAGGCTTTAAAGTTATTTTTGTAACATTCTCTGCTGATCAAGTTAAGTATGAGCTGTAGAAACAAGATACAGATGGAGGAATTGTGGCTCTAGCAATGCCCCTATAACACAGATTAAACTGAGTCTTTCAATAGTGCAAATGTTTTTGATTGCTAACGGTATCTGGTATACTTTTTGGGAGGGATTTTGTTTTGGTTTTGTTTTTGGTGGGGTTTTTTGTTTGTTTGTTTGGGGTTTTTTGTTTGTTTTTCTTTTTTTTTTCTTTTTTTAATAAAATCAGACCTAAGACAACCTCCAGAAAGAGCTTTTCCAAGGGGAAATTGACCATGAGAAAGAATTGTCCCACAGGGAAGGCAAAAGAGACCAAGAGGTCTCCCAAGGGGATAAGGGCAATGACAATAAGCTTTTCAAAGGGGAAGATGAACATGACAAAGAGCTGTCTCAATGGTAAGACTACAACATCCAAGAGCTGGTCCAGGAGGAAGATGACCTCAGCTACATCTTGGACACTGCCTTGGGTATGGTAAGGCATGGTGGGACGGATGGAGAATTAGTGCCCCACACTGTCAGCACCAGACAGGCCCCCAGGTATGGCTGCTGGCCCAGAGCCTTCATGGCACCCTGAGGGAGCAACACAGGATGGATTTACTGTGAGCATGTTAATTAAAGATGCTGATTTTCCAAATGTGCTCATCTGTGCCTGGTCCATCTCAGGAGCAAGACAGGTGCAGGCCTGGCACCAGAGATTTGAGACTCAGTAGCTGTATGGTTGCTGTGGCCAAAATGGGCACCAGCTGCTGTATCAACCATGGCATCCAGTTTACACTGTGCAAGTGAATTCCCCCACAAAGGACAAAGGTGGTTGATTTGGAGGTGTCCTTGGGTTCCATTTTCTTTGAAATAAAAACCAACTATTTCTCTTATTTGGCCAGATCCATTTTTATGATGCCTTTTTAATTTTTAGGGTCATATAAATTCAGACAGTAAAATATTTCCTTTAAGAGGAAAAAGAAAAAAAAGAAAATTAATCAATACCATTTTTGAGCAGTTAAAAGTGTACTAAACAATAACATCACCTCCAGAGGGGATGGAAATCCACCAATTCTTATTGTAAGCACTGAAAAAAATCCAACTATATTTTTTATCACCAGTTGACCACCATGAAGCAGAGATTCCTTCTCAGCAACTTGGAGATTATAATAGGGGAATTCTGCTCAGCTGTTTCCTTGAAAGAAACAGCTTTCAAAAGCTTCAAAGCTTTCCTTGAAAACTTGTCTCATGATAGGGCTTTGCCTTGTCTCCATGGGGCAGGGTGGGAGCTTGTACCTACAGCTGCTGTTCACTGTGGGCCTTGCCTGAGTGGAATGGATGTGTGCAGTGTGGGAATTGCACTCCACTCTGGCATGAGCTGTCAGGTGGTGCTGCCTGGTCACCCCAAAAGCAGTTCATCGTGGGGAGTACATAGGGAGCGAACCTGGAAAGCCCTAAAGTCATGTTGAGATGAGGTAAGAGGGAGCAAGAGGGAACATTGCCAGATCAGAGGGTCGTGAGTCACTGGCACAGGTTGCCCAGAGAAGTTGTGGCTGTCTCATCCCCAGAACTATTCAAGGCTAGGTTGAACAGGAGTGACCTGGTCTAGTGGAAGGTGCCCCTGTCCATGGCATGGGGTAGGATGAAATGGACCTTTAAAATCCTCTCCAACCCAAATCATCCTATGAAACTATGAAGAACTGGGGCAGCAGGTTGGCCAAGCCCTCAGACCAGCACTGGGATCCTGCACTCAGCTTTCTCGCTTTCTCCTCTGTTACACCACAAGACCCACACTGATCAATCTATTCCAGAAAGACTGAACCCCATGGAAAGCACCCATACTGGGGCAGTTCATGGAGAGCTGCATCCCATGGAAATGATCACATGCTGGAGCAGGGGGAATGTGTGCGGAGGAAGAAGCAGCAGATATGAACTGGCAGTTGCTCTTATACTCTGATACTCTGTATTGTTCATGGGATTAAGATAGAAGAGTTGGGATTGAAGGAGCAAAATTGAGTCTGGAAATAAGGAGAGGTGGGGGAAATTTGGCTTTAATTTTGGTTTCATTTCTCATACCCTGCTCTGTTTTTAATTGACAATGAATTACATTTTCCCAAATTTGAACCTGTCATATCTGTGAGAAATTTTCCTGTCCTTTTTGTCTTATTTTCTTCCCCTGTCCCAGTGAGAAGAACTGAGAGAACAGCTTGGTGGGCATCTGGCAGCTGGGCAAGGTTTGCCCATCACAATGTCCACGAGGCACAGTAGCAAGGGCAATTGTCTGATGTCTAGACAAGCAGCATGCAAGAATCCTCTGCAAGCAGCAAGCCTACCTAACAGTAGGTCAGGTAGGTAGATGGAGGCCTTCCCACAGCAGGGAGTCACCCACTGATACACTGCTGTTTCTGCCTAACATCATCTCCCTGCCTCTGAGGGACCAGGGTGTCCATTTGCAGTCCAGGGAACAGTCTTTGCCTGGCCATTCTGGAGGTTTGAGTACTCTTGTTTGCATGGGCTCAGAGAAGATGTTTACATATCCCTCGATGCTCTCTGCCCTTTTCACAGTGCTTGCCCTATTGACCCAGCTGCCACAGTCAGGGACAGAACCTCTGCCAGCCCCAGCTCTGTGAGATGTATCAGGCAGCCCTGCAGCCCCAGTTCTGGGTGTCCCTGCCCTCTCTCCAGCACGGCTATGCTGTGCATGTGTATTTGCTGCAGTCAGTCGGGACTGTGCCCAATGTCACATCAGCCCTGTTACTGGTCAGCCCTGTGCTGCCTTCACCAGCCTCTCCAGCTCTTTTCCATGCCCACGTAGTATGTCTGTTAGGTGCCTCTATTTGTTTAGTTTTTATCATCTTTTTATATCTGAAATCAAAGGACTCTCCAAGTCAGACCTGTAAATCTCAAATCTTTGCTACAGTCTGGGACAGAGACTATTTTTTTACTTTATTACTGAATCCAAGATTCCTTCTCTTACCTCTGAATACGTAAGGATGTAAAATGTTTGAATGATTGCACTGTATTGAATCATGATTTCCTGGAGAAATAGATCCCCATTTATTAAAATCCATGTGATGCAGTTCATTCTGTATTTAATACCAGGATAGTCCCCTATGTTTGTAGAAATTGCTGTTTCAGGCCATTATAATTTGCATGTGCTTTTAGGATACATGATTTTGTCCCTGATCTGTACAAGTTCTGAAATAAATCAGGAGACATACCACCAATAAAAATAATTTTACTGTTTTGAAAAGAAATTAAAATTATTCTTGTAACACCATGAATACTATACATAGCTTTATATTGCTGGTATTATCATTGCTTCATCATTATTTCTATTATTATTCCTTTTGATTACACAATGAATGAAGGGAAAATGAAACAGAATGTCTTATAACTTTATGGCATAATAGTAATTCTTGTGCAGAACTAATAAACATGTCTCTTAGCTCTGGCAATCTCATAGATTTAATATTTATTATATATGCTTAGTGGTATTATTACACATATATTTCCCTTTTTTTTTCTACCTATATTTAGTAATTTTTCTTACTAAAAAACATTTTCACATCTTCTATAGAAATATAATAGTCCCCCATTTTTATAAATATTTCATGGCAATGTAGTCAAGATTTACTAAAAAAACATTTCAAAATAAATAGTTTATTCCAACAAAATGTAAACAAATATAATGTGAAGGTAAAGTAAGCAATTTTGAAGTATTTTGCTGGGCACTAACCCTTTTCTCCTCTGTACATTAGAAACATTTAATCTTGAATTGTGCCCAAGTAATATTTTTAAATGGTGGTCCTCAGAAGGAAACATTCTATATTTTTATTATGTTTTTATTAAAAATATGCATCAGATTAAAAAAAATTAAAAAGAGAAAACTCCCAAAACTTGGGTATTTTTCTTCCTAATTTTACATAAATTATAAGATAAATTTAGTAGTGAGAAGCCTGTTTACATACAATGAAGCACATAAAAGCACTGCAATCTAAATGGAAGAAATTTATTTTTAGTATTGAATGAGCACATTGATTTTCATCCTGACAAAAGAAATAGCCTCATTGAATAAAGTCAACAGGAAATGAGGTGTCTTCTTTGGAGTATATAATACAATGACCTGATAAACACATAATCTCTCCAACAAGTAGATGCCAACACTTACACTAGAAAAAGAAACCCAAAAAGTGTCACAATAATTACAATAGATACACTGTGCTTCATTATTCCCTGCTACCATCATCACTGCACCTTTTTACTGAGAAGAGAGATAAAGATGATTGCAATAAAAAACATTTCAGATCGCGGTGAGCAAATAGCAAGTTTTTTGTATACAATATAGTCAATTATATTGGTTGCAGGTTTTGGCAAGTGCTTTGTTATTAATTTTAATTTTTTAGTTCTGCCAGGTGAGGAGACTTTCCAGAAGTTTATAACATTGGTTTTGAAGCAACAAAGGCATTTGACTAATTTAGGAGCAGTGTAACGTAGCTAACACCTACAAAGAATAATGTTGTCACAAAAGAAAACCATCAACTTTTAGAAGACCTATAAAATCCAGCCAAATGTTATGCTGTGTTATAGTTGTGTTAGTGTTTGTATTTGTTTGCTAACATGTAGAAGCCAATTCTGTCCTTTGCAGGAATTTGAGGTGATGGACCTTCTTTTACCCTTTTGCTTTATGGCCCCCTTGTTACAGCACTCGTGTGTTGGTTTGATGATTACTGCACTGTGTTAAGAATCTCAGGAGATAAAGAACTGATAAACAGGTAAACTGGAAAACATCTTTGAGTCTTGTTTGAGGAAGCAGCATTTCTTTATCGAAATATTCTGTTACTCTTTTTATGAAAAGCTCAAGGTGGCAGTCATACTCTGAAACAGTCCTTGTGAACCCATTTCATTGCCATGGTAAAAAATTTGCCTTTTAGCATTTCTTTCTTCTGAAAAATATAAAAAAAGATCTAATGTCCCTGTTAAATTGCTAATTCTGACCTTGTTAACAGCACTCTTCATGAGTAAAAAGAAAAAAAGCACTTCATGAGTAGAAAAGAAGGGCTCTTTAGAGATGCTCTAGCTGTCATTATTAGGCTTAATATATAACAGCAATAAAAGAAATATCAACTAACAAACCATAAAAAGAAAAGAAACATCACTCCCCAAAAAGAAAACACAGCACCAGAACATAGTGTGATCCATCTACCAAAATACATATAATTTCCATGGCTACCAAATGAGATGGAAACTTCGGGGGTTTTATCACGACTTGAGGTATTTTAACTGTACACATGGTAGATTTTTAGTTGTTTTTGTTTATTTCAGGATAGTCAGCAATATGCATCTCAGTAAATTTAAATACAGGTTAGAATGTAATTGGTTACAATTAGCCACAAAGGGGATTTTTTTCCCACTGGATATTTTGGGAAGTTTTTTTATTTCTTTTTATGTAGATATATGGTCTTTCACAAGCATGAAATTACACTTAATGATATGTTTACATATCAATATCTCAATTTTTTCCCTACATTGAGAAAAACACAGAAAAAAAGGTCAAGCAATTTTCCAGTTGTCTATTTAAAAAAATAAACTGAAGTCCAATTCCTTAATAATTGAGTAAGTAGGGATTCTCCAGTCCCAAAAAGGGTATGTTGTTTTTTATTCATAAATTAAAACCATAGATGAAATAGCTGTAAAGTTATTATAGCTAGTGGTGCAGAAAATGAGTGCTGATTGAGCAAGGTTAACACAGGTCCTCTAAACAGATCAGGATAATTTTGTTAGCTTTTTTGTTATCTGACCAGGAATCAGTGAAAAGGTCTTAGACTGTGACCTACACATTTTACGGATATTTAGTGAAATAAATGTATATAAAAGTTAAACAAGAAAACAGCATCCTGCCACTGCCCTCTCCCCTACTCCCAAACCTGAATGGAGTGGATTTCTTTTCAAGTTGGAGTCATTCCCTTCAGAGCATTGAATGTCAGAGGTTTCTTTTGGAACTGACCTGAAGAGATAGCAAGGTTTCTAGTGTCTATTCCACTGCTTTAAGTCCCTTCCACAAATAATCCTGGGCTCAATTTCACTTAAATTAGGTCACAGTTTCTTTAATAGTCTTGTCTTTTATTTTAATTTCTTATAATTTGAATTTTAAACTCATAATATCCTCAAATAGATAATGAGATACCATTAGAGAAATGGTCAAGGCCCAATGCATATTTTATGAATGAAGGATTACTTCTCTGAGCCTGTGATCATTAAAGGAATGTGCATACAGTTTCAGTTGTGAGCCTTCAATACCCATATAAAATGTAACAGAACTGTTACAATCATAATTTGATACCAATTTCATTATAACTTTTAGATTATTATCAGATCCCTATTACCACTTATCCACTTATCCACTAATGGATTTAGATTATCCACTACCAAGTTTGAGCCTAAATATGAAGCGCTGCACAAAACATCCAAGAGCTCCTAAGTACAAAATTAACCACATAAAAATTAGAAATTTAATCAATTCAAATAGACAGATAATTCATAGACATTTGGAGGGAAATGGTATTGGTTCCTAGCCACCTGGGTTGATATCTATACATGGTGCTGTACAGTATTACCCTCATGGAGCTACTATTTAAAGGATAGCTCAGTAACCTCCATTATGGTATTCTCACAGCTTTTGATCCCATTTATTTGCAGTCAGACAAACTAGCTATCTTTTTGGCTTCTAACCAATCCTCAAAAATTAATCTAAAATCCTAGACATAAGAGTGAATGACCTTTTGATGGCATGACATACTCTGTTGCACCAGGTAGGAAGGCAAGTCATTGCTGCTGCAGATTGGTCTCCACTCCAAGATCAGCTGAAACCAACAACACTGGCAAAATCTTCAGTAGTCTTTATTTTTCATGGATTTTTAGGAAAACCCTTGCCTTACTTTGGTATTTATTTTTTATTCCTATTTATAATTTCCTTGATATTATTGCCTGGGATTGAAAAGAATTATTTTTCAATGGACTATTGGCATCCCTGTTTTAAAGGGCTCTGGATCAAAACCTTGATTCAAAATGCAGAATTGGCCTCCATGAAAATATATTGTCTTTAGTTCTTTGGTTCCTTGTAAGGATAGAGATCAGAAATTCAAGACTAGTTTCAGGTTGAGACTTTTTCAGTATCAAATAGGAAATCAGAAAATATATTGAGAAATAGATTGTAACATATAAGATTAAACATAGAATCTGTAACAGACTTAAATTAAGTAGATATAAGTTTCAGCTGAACAAAAGAACAAAAGAGATTGTTTTCTGTTGAGTACAAGTCCATGCCAAGGGAGGGAGGGAGGGGAAAGGAAGGCTTGAACTTAGTTTGAATATAAACTAATGTCCTTGTTCAGCTTCATTTAAAAACCATTAGCATTTCCAGCTCCCAAATTTAATAGACTAACAATAATTCATTAATTAAATTACAATCACAATATTTTTATTTAGGTGAAGTAAGGGAATAAACACACAATATGCTAATCAAAACTAATATCATTCTCCTTTCCTTTGCAAAATTCTCCACATGAACAAATTTTGAAAACAAATTGTAATATTTTAAGAATTCTGGACATGTTCCAAATACTTGTCATTCATGGTATATTTACCAGTTTCAGATATGGCAAATGGCAACAATATTTTTTTAGACTATTCAAATGATTATTCGATTATAAAACTGATCTGATTTCCACTAGCTTAATGTCCCATTCAACTCAGTTATATGGATGCCTCTGAAACCCATATAATAGAGGTCAAATATTAATTCCATCTAATGAAATTCCAGTTGTTCTGTATAATATATTGTCTATGCACTTTTTTAGAGTGAAGAAGTGCAGTAATGCAGTTTTGGACCAGGCAAATATTTTCTTTATAGAGAAAATATGTTTAATTTTACCATAAGACTTAAAAGGAAAGCACGCTGGAAAGTTCTCTACACTCCAAGCTATGATTGGCTCAGAGCCAGAGCAGAGAGGTGGATAAGTCTCTGTCCCTGTCTGTCACAATGTAACTGTTCCTATTGGGCAGTGTGCCAAAGGACTGCCTCCATCATTAACCATTTAAACCCCTGCACGAAACCTTTCGAGGCTTTTTCGGGGATGCTTTACATGGTGCTACATCTCCGCACCTGTTACAGCTTATTCTTATTTTTATTGTATTGTTTATTATTTTCTCCTTTTATTAAATCCTTTTTCTGTTACATGGCACCCTCGAGGAAGTGGTCTCGCTTATTAAACCATCTCTGGAGGGGTGGCCCACAGAGGTTGATGTAATCTCCGCGTAGCTTATTCTACTCTGGCCACATGTAGTCTTACATCAAAGAAGTCTTAGGACGTTTTTTTTGTTTGGTGCGTGTTTGTCTATTTTTAAAGATACTTTCTACAAAGAATGAAAGAGAGTAGTTGATCCATACTGCAGAATTCTGCAGATGCATAAGAAAACAAAGTTCTACATTAATGCACAGACTGCAAATTTATCATTACACTGTATCCAACAAGTCAATTACTATCAGATGCTGTAAAATAGACCTCATAAATAGAACACAAAACTTGAAGGTAAAAAGGGGAGGAGAGGAGAGGAGAGGAGAGGAGAGGAGAGGAGAGGAGAGGAGAGGAGAGGAGGCAATTGTAAGTCTAGCCATGTTGAAGAAAGGAGACATATTTTAACTATTTCCCACCAAGTGAAATTCATTCACGAAAATATGTTCTGTGGGGCTTAAATATGGGAACTTAGAATACAACTGATTTGATCTCTTCTGAAAGAAAGATCATCATAAATGTAGAGATGATCTTGATCTCATGAGACTGTGGATTTCTTTGAAGGTTTCCACTGCTGCTAAAGATTATCTAACAGTCTGAGCCACCAGGGAAACAAAATACGCGAGTGCACATATGCTTACATACACATTAATTGATTTGATTGTAGGGGCTTGAACCCGTAAGTATAAACTGCAGTGAAAAGCTTTAACAGCTTATGTGAGGCTAACCATCATTTTTATCTTTTGAGGAATTGACAGTGCTACTTGACTTCTGTCAAATAACTTGATTGCAGAATTGTTCTCAAAGATGATTAAATGTTTTAAGGAAGGCAAGGTCTATGAGCTAAAATAAAGCTAATTCTTTTCTTCTGAGACACAGTTTAGAGAGAAATTATTGTGAAAAAAAACTGAGACACAGGCTAAGAGAAAGTTTAGGCATCTTTTTATGTGGCATATATGGCATATATAATATAAATCTGCAACATTAGCACAGTGCTAGTAGTTAATTTATTCCATAGTTGCATACATTAAAATGTACCAGTTTATCTGAAAAAAAAAAATCTCCACAATTATTTTTGTCTGTTTCTTTGGTTTTTTTTCTTTTACCAAATAAATTTGGATTTGAAATGAAACAGACAAGATAGAGAAAATGTACCAAAGATATAAGGTTTTTTTATTATATACTTTAAAATTATCTATTGAATTTATATAAGTTAATAATTCAACTTATGGTCCTTATTGAAGCTAACAAGGTATTTTTTACCTGTGGGTAATGTAGTTTAAGTGGGAACAGTCATGAAAGATTTCTCACTGTATCTCACGTGACTAACATTACTATTATATGACTGTTACAATTTACCTCTATTTTGACTTATTAATCAAATATAGAAAAAAGAAGCTCTTACTCCTTTTACTTAATTTTTGTATAGCCCATCTGAGTTAAACAGGAATATTTACAAAAAAACTTGTACATATGTATGCTTACATAGAATGTAAGCAATGTTAAATTATAGATTTTTAAAAAAAAAATATTTATAGTTAAAATATCTTACTTAACAGTTCTTTGCCCAAGTAGTTAATGAAACCCATTTGATATGTTATCAAGCTACTTTCAGGCTTCAAAGTACCTTACTAGTGCTTTAGACAGTGGTTGCAGGGTGAGGGAGGGGACATAGTTTTTTTACTTGGAGTTTCATTTTATTTGTTTAGTTTCTTTTGATTTGTGTTTTCTTTATTTTCCGTGGAAATAACAGATTTTAAATTATGACTTTTTCTTGACAATATTATGATGACCCACAATTTGATATTACTTTGCATATCAAATAACCTGCCCAATGCCCTTTTGAGGAATTCCATTAACTGAAAGACTGTGCTACCTAAATCTCAGGATAGAACAGCTTCACACTGCTATGTCCAGTCATAACATGGAATCACAGGATCATAGAATGGTGTGTGTTGGAGTGGACCCTAGAGATTATGTAGCTTCAACCCTTCCCTGCTATGGACAAGGAAACAATCACAATCTACATGTCAACCTAAACCACAACATTCTTCAGGGAAACCATAAAGGAATATATCTAATATATGCCATGCCATCACAATAATTACAAAAGATAAGCACAAACATGTATTAGAATATTTTCTAAAAAGCAGATTGAATACTTTCTCTCTATTTCCCCCCATTTTAAAAGCATGTTTATGCGGTAGAATTGCTGAGATCTATCCCATTGATGGTTTAATGTTCTAGCTGCAAATAATTTACCTAATTAGAGATGAAAGCAGCATGCTTTTGCACTCTTGCATCCACATCATGTTGTATTCTGCTTCTGTCAGCCTCTAGGTTCTCATTGCCAAGAGCAATTCTTTCTTTTTCTTTTTTCTTTCATTTTTTTCCCTTCTGTTTAAGAACATGGGAAGTACAAACCATCAATTCTTCACAGGTACTGAGCAAACTGCCTCTAAAATATTCTTTTAATAACTTCTTCAGGGAAAATAGCCTTTCAGTCAAGGATACCTCTAATTGTGTTGGATTTACTTGACATTTTCCTAGGATCTTAAGAAGTGATGAGGAAACTGAATTTGACAGTGAAGTGAAATTTTTGACATTCACTTGGTCTCTAGTGAAGTTAAAATACTGCTATTAAATAACTTCCACCTCTAAGGATGCTGCAATTATTTTTCTCAACATTTTTATATGCTGAATAAGATATGCAGATATCCTTCCCTTACAAAGATTCTAGCAACAAATTGTTTCTTTTTATTACAGAGAGGAATCATATGTAATACAGACCAGACAATGGGAAGATGACACAGTGCTGAATTGCTGAAGCAGATGAATGGAATTAATCTTGAAATTATTCTCTGAAGAGAACAATCAGGTAACTTTTAAATAAGCATCTGTGTCACAGTATGCAGTTTCTAGTAAAATTGTGTCATTTATACAGTATTTCAAATTGCTTTCCCCAGTCTACCTTAAAGTTCAGGGCTGCAGGACTAATATAAAAGGAACAATTCCTGTCACTGTTTGACTTGAGACTTGCTCTGTGGCACATAAGCCCAGATTTAAGACAATGTAAAATCAGGTCACTTTTATTCAAAGTATTAAATAGTTGCCATCACTATTTTAATTTTCAATAAAGGCTAATGAGCAATTCCTCAAATATTTTATTTCTTTAATTACATCAAGTCCTACTGTTTTTCTTCCATTTTTCCTCATTTTCTCGGGATATGAGAAGAACATTCATATAGATGACTCTTAGACCTACATTGTCAAAACTATTTTTACCATGTAGCTGTGTAAGATGTGTCCTCAAAAGTAAGTTTATGCACAAACCACATGACTAGAGGAATTACATCTATGGGACTTCTCCCCACTGTGCAGGTTCAGATGGTCCTGTAAAGCACATTTCTGTGAGAATTTTTTCCCCACAGATCTTATACTGGAATGGTTTGATGTCTGCATGCACTTTAATGCCAAATTGCGCTGCTTATTTGCAAAAATGTCATTTCCCAGAAAAGACACATGAAACATGAAATTGTGTATCTTTCAGTGATTAGCACAGTTTTCTAGTTGCTGAAGTACTGTCACATATCTATATTTCATAAGTGATGTAATGCCACCATTTATATATATAAGCAATTAATGGAGAAGCCTAAGGATATAAATAAGCATTCCCTAAAGTAAATATTGTGTGAGATCAAACGCCCAGACTCTGCTATCTTTATGCATGGAAGGTAGTTACACAGTGAGACCTGAATACTCAGCTATCATTCCAAATGTCCAGGGGTTTAAAAAAGATTTACTTATATATTTATTTATTTTCAAAAAAATCTCTAGATTTTTTTAAATTTTAGTTTTGTAACAAAGTGGAACAAAATGTTTACTTTGCCAACATATTTGTTTGATAAACAGGAATTCTGTTTATTTTCAACAATAAGGCACACTTGTAAAAGATTAAGAATGGTGGAAAAGAGACATTTTCTTATTTAGAAGACAATAGGGCAAACTGCTGTTTATGATGAGCAAACCAAGCTCCAGAAAAGGCAATGTGGCTGTTCCCATTTATTTCTCCAGAATATGCATGTGTTCTGGCCACTAATATCAGTGAAACTGAACACATACAGATGAGGAAAACTCATGCTCATATTGCTTAGTCACAATAATTTGTTTTATTGCTATTTAAAATATACATCTTCACTTTGGAAAATAAGATATTATCCTCCATGAATGATAAAATGCCTAATGGAAAACCAGAGCAGTTCTTATTAGAACATTAGAACATGTTTTTCTAAATATATAGAAAATATTCCTAGTGACACCAATAGTTCTAAAATTAAAGCAAAAGGTATAAAAGATGGAGGATAATGTTAAAGCAGAAAGAATTTTTAAATATTGGTATGCTCTGACAATGTGAACAGATAAATGTTGAAAAAGCTGGTTGGGTTATTGTGCAAGCTCCATCACAAAACATGTTTCTAATACATCAGGCAAAAAAAAGAATGGCACGCTGTTTCCTTCGGATAGAGAGATGGACTAGAAGCCATCTGAAGGTCCCAAGGTAGCTGCAAATGTAACTTTAGAAGCAGTTATCTTGTCACATTTTAAATAAAGTTATTATCTATAACTCAATTCAAAGTAAAGTTATATGGCTTTAAAGATCAAACTGGAACAAAGACCTTATGAAACACTAGTGAAAATACTCTTGGATTTATCATGTAAGCTTTGTTTAAATTCTTAATTGAAAGTGTATTGTGTTTATGAAGAACAGATTTTAATTTGGAAATAAACAGGAATCTCATGTAAATTTGAATAGTTTATCTATTTTTTTTAAAAAACAGACAAAGATGAAAAATAGTGTAGAGGGGTT
The DNA here is from genome assembly GCA_013398995.1 of Alaudala cheleensis. NCBI lineage: Eukaryota > Metazoa > Chordata > Aves > Passeriformes > Alaudidae > Alaudala > Alaudala cheleensis. The sequence continues at coordinate 356,191 of VWYE01021135.1, read as the reverse complement.
TAGGTTTGGAGTAATTCATAAGTTTAATCATCTAGTGAAAAAGAATATATATATGTATAATCAATGTTAAATTTGCATATAGTCAAACCAAATAATGTTTTGACTTGATAAAACATGAATAAAAGTGATTTCTCATTTTCAGTTTCTACATTTTTAACATTTTATTCTGTCACTGCGCAGTGGCCCACTGTAATATTTCAATTTGAGTGAGGATGACTAATGACTGCTTCAGGAGTTGAGCTCATTAAAAGCAAAGAATGGCAATTTATATTTTGTTTAGAAATTTCTTGTGGACATTCCTCTTACTAGATGATTCATTGCCTTAAAGATATTCCTCTGGGGAGGAACTCAGCTTCTGGGAAGCTCCTTCCCAAGAAACCCCCATACTAACCTATAAGTGGTATTACAAACAGTAATCAAGTAGCCTGAGTAGCCATCATAGACTTAGCAATAGGATTTGGCTTGGATACAGGGAGCACTTCTAAGTCCTTAATAAAAAGATTTGAAGCCATATCTCCAATGCCTACCTGGGTTCTGTGGAGGAATATTTCACAGAATAATTTTGTCCACCTTCTTACTGAAGGTATTTCGTAGACAGAAATATGTGGACACTTGACTCAGAGGATGAATATATGATATAAATTGAGTTCAGTCTTAAAGCAAATCATTTGGTAATAAAGTTCCACGACTTTCTGTTTGGTCCAGGATTTTGGAACTGTTTATCTTACTAGAATGTGACTGGTTGAGGATTGCTGCTGTCACCCTTTTTTCAGACACCTGCACTGAGTGTCTAACCTAAGAGACTGCAATCTGTTGAAGAAAAGCTACTATCATTCTTCAGTCCTTATTCTAAAGTTTGGCATTTCATACAGAGTTGTACCCATCATTACCTCTGAAACTTAAAACCAAGATCTGAAACAAGTATCAGAAACAGGATGAAAACCATGAACTATATCTTCATCATTTCCAAATAGAGCAGGTTTCCCCAAAACACTTTCCATGCATTTATTGCAATCCTGAGACCCTCTACCATTCAACTTTTTACCAATCAGACTGGAGGGGACCATTCCTGAATATCACTGTCAAACGAGAAATAGATGTCCTATGTCACTTTTTTTAAAAAAATTGCACAATTTGCTTTTGGTGGTGTTATTGTTGTTGCCAACAGTTTATACTTGATGGCTTCATTTATATGGTTTTGTGCTTTGCTGAGATAAATGCTTTACTCTGTTATTTTTTTATTACTCTACTGATCTTTAATAAGAAGTACCATAACTTGTTACTAGATATGCAAAAACCAAACCTCATTTACTCCTGACAGAACTCTTTCAGCTGGGAATGAATAAACCACAGGTGTGGGATTCTATCAAACAATAACATTTAATAGGAAGAACATTATGGCACTGTAATGGCTCCCTGCAGCTTCAACCAGTCCATGTCCTTTTGGAACAAAGCAATTCAAGAGCAATGGTACATTGCAATCCTGTTGCAATGTACAGAACTGTATGTGCACAGAATTTTTCATGTCAACAAGAGGACTACATCTTGTCCCCAGAGGCAACTGGTATCAGCCACCAGGAAAAAAAATAGTTGGAAGAAACCAATATAATAGTGGCTTTCTTATGAAAAGAAGAAATGTGTGCCAAACTGTGCACGTTATGCCTGTAGTGTAAAAAGGTGGTTAATTGCACAGATATTTACTTTCCTTATTTTTAGAGAAGATATGTCTTAGCAGATGCAAAATCTGCTGTGAAAAAATAAAGAGTGGTGAGTGGTTAGCCTGGTGGGCTGCTTTTTCACAACTGTGTGGAATTTTCAATGTCCACATAATTTTATATTTTCCCCAATAAGTATAATTATGTTATATTTTGGTTTTTTTCAGGAGGCAGAAATACACACAGTACTCAAGACTCTCTTATCTATCAGCTCTTAGAGTTGCTCTTGTAAGAAAGCTATTACAGGTTTTCTGTTTCTTTTTTCCTAATTCTCATGACTTAGAGACTTCAGGTTGAATTTTCATGTCAGAACTGTGAAAGAGAAAAGACTTCAGGCTTAAGAAGAGGTTTATAGTTTTCTCCAAAAATCTCTCGTGGCTGAAGCCTTCAGTCTTCTTTTATGCAAAATGGGGTCTCATTGCCAATGTAAACTTCTGCCAATCTAAACCTCTTGTCTTTTGAAACTTTAAAATAGAGTATGTATATGAAAAATAGAGAACAAAGAGGAAAAAAAATCCAAACCAAACAATAAGTATTATTTTTCTCACAATAAATTATTAAGAAAGTCTCTTTTTATGAAATGAAAGATCAAGTGATGTATGAAAACATATTTTAATCATAGCAGTATCAATGCATTAAATTCTTTTTATGCATTTATAGTTATTATTTTATTACACTTTCATTAAAATCCTTATTTTCAAATCCTAATACAAATGATTACTCCAGAATTCCAGTTCTTCATTGACTTACCTGTTTTCATGGAAAAAGAGAATTCATTATTTGGAAATTTATTTACTGTGCAATATTATTCAGTCTAATTTATACCAGTACATGGCTTGATCACAGAGTTCTCACTGTGATTTTACTTTTGCCATGAGATTCATGATTTAACATTTGCCACCTGGATCACCTGCTTTGTAATTGTTATTTGGATGACCTCAACATCTGTGGGGAAATGTCACTTAGCCATCTAAAAAAAGTAATAGGTGATTACTATTAACACCTATAGGCCTGAGTTTCATCTCCTGAAAACACACAGAACCCCCCACCTTTATATATAATATAAAAGGTATATTGATGTGGAAGGATATTTAATCAGTCTATCTGCAACAAAGATAAGGAAAGGTTTTCCTTATTTTAAAACTATACTTGTAATTTAATCTCTGACAAAATTACAATCTATTTTCCATTACTAATTTAAAAACAATAGTCAATATGATAAAGATAATATAAAGTTACTCACCTTTTAATCAAATTGCAATTAGCATATTATCTTAAGGACAGATATTCTGTTTTTATGAAACTTTGCGATATGAGCCTAAAATTTGCCCTTGTGGACTACCTTGACACACATATGTACACACACTTAAAAATATATATTTCATCTTCTTATTTTAACATGATATTTTAGTATCACTTCCTCAGATAACTATTATTTTCTGTCGTTTTCAGATTTTCAGGAACTAAAGAATCCCAAGCAATGTTGTCTATATATGCTTTTTTATATGTTATGTAAATTACAAGGAAAAAAATTCTTGTCCTCTTGAAATCAACAATAAATTTTCTATTGATGTGAGCAGAAAAAGTATTCATACAACATTTAAAAATAGATTTCTACTTTTAGTCTGCTAGATCTATTTTTTTTCAAATCAGGCTGAAGTAACTATTAGATTAGAACTAACACTCACATCATACTGCTTTCTGTTTTCCTTGTACTAATGTATAGGCTAAGGCTCTTAAAAAAATCACAACTTTGGTTGCACACCAGAAGTAGAATTTCAGAGAGTGCCTGAAGTATCTTTCTTCCACACTTCAGAAAATATACTTTATTCTGCATTAAAAATCACTTGTCTGCTTGTCTATGTGAGTATGCTACTCTAACCTAATTTTCCTATTTTACTGATCAGAGATGATTTACCCGTTGCATTTTCCATTAACAAGAAATACTAACTTCAATTCTTAAAAGTCCTTATTTTAGATCCTTTCACAAAAAGTTATAGGCTTATGGAGGATGCAATAGTTCAGTCTGTAGCCTTCCTTATAATCTTTTACTGTGTTGTCAGAGAATATATAGATCATGAAATCAAAGTTTCACTACCATAAAATAGAAGGATGTCAGTACAAAGGTTGCAATAGTTACATAGAGACAATTGCAGATGACTAAATACAGATTTCCCAAACCAAACATGCTTGGTTCAATGTATTTTCAAATAGTTCTGACACATAACTTCTGACAGTGCTCTGCAGAGCCTTCTGGCCATAGCTGCCTACCCTAACATAGGAGGAATACAGCTAATAGAAACTCCTGGCAGGTGTGTAAAAATAATAATAAGAGGCTTCAGACATTGCATTTTCCATAAATTAATTCCCTGTAATCCATATTTGTTTTCTACAGTTCAACAAATCCTTTAAAGATGAAAGTTTTAATTTAAAATCAAATAGAATAACAATTGCACATTTTCTTGATGCCCAAAAATCTCTATTGATTTTTCTTTCCTTCAGCAGTTCGTTTCTTCAAAATAAAATAATAACTTATGTTTGCTGAATTTCAATTACATCCAAGAAAGAAAATTTACCAGGGGAGATATCTGAGAAACCCCATTCATCTTTACAACACAGACTTGTTTGAATACCTCTGTTTGCATTGTCTGCTTACATTAAATCTGCCCTCTGGGTAATATGAAAATAAATAAGAAATGCAAATATGTATTAAGTTTTGTGTCACTGGCTTACTTTTTTTATCATTTCAATTGACATTTCAAGTGAAATTTTATCCAACAGAATAAGACATTGTACAGACACGTGTTAGATAGAAATTCCATGTCCAAAAGGGATGTACGGACTATAAAGGGATTTGGGTTCAGTTGGAGATTTTTTTTGTTCTGATGAGACTTATAAACACTGCATATCTTCTTATATAACCCTGGTTTTTGCCAAAATTCAAAACATTCAAACCTTTGCTCTTTCTCTCTTGGATTTACAATCATCAGGAGGTTTTGGTAAGACCTTCCACAGATTTTAAGCAACAGTTGGTAGTGATAGAAATGAATTGAAGCCCAAGCTTTCACATTCTCATCTTCACTCTACCTCGACCTTGCATCAGCCAAGTATGCTGATCTGTATATTAACTCCAATACAGAAAAATTGACATGGCGTCCCACAATTTCTATTCACAAACACCTACACACAGAATTAATCTTTAGGGTTTTTTTATGATACCTTTGTATATTAGCAAGGGGGAAAAAATATATATATGCTGTGTGAGTTGGTTACAAAATTTGTACATTTGAGGATCCCAAAGAAATTAAGTTTTGATGATAAACATGATAAATGATATCATTGCAGACACCTTGCTGTTTCTTCTAAACTTTTCTGCAACTTATTTGAACTGGAAGTAAGGGAATATTTTCCTCCTAAAGAAGCCTATACTAAAAAACAGTTTGTTTAGGCCCCCACATTCAGCATCACAGAGAAGACTCCAACTCTCATATGAGCATCTGAATGAGGACAGGCAGATGGTAGTTTAGGCATGGTAATCCCCAATTTAGTGCTCCCACTGAAACATCCCAATGCTCTGCTGCACACTCACTTCTCCCTGTCCCCTCCCCCAGCAGCAGGATGGAGAGAAGAATGGGTGGCACAAAGAAGCAAATATCACAGATTGAGATAAAAACAATTTACTAGAAACACCAATGAAATAAGAAACTGAACAATACCACTTACAATCCCCAAAATGTTCAAGTGATTCACACAAATGCTCACCACACAGGACTCTGTGCTACCCAACCACACTGTTTGCCAAACCAGGAAAAACTCAGCTCTCCACCATCCTCTCTGTGCATGGCATGAGGTGGTACCAAATAAGCCCAGCATTCTGGCCATGCCCCTCCTAGATGCTGCAAAAGTTAACCCTGTCCTAGACAAAGCCAGAATAATAGGTCGTGTCTCACTGGGTATTTCCTACAACATCATGCATAAACATTTCAAAATGTATGCATGTGTTTCAGATGGTCAGCTTTCCTTAATGGTCCAGCCATTCCTCTCCTTATTTATACCTGTGCATAATGTTACTCCATTCTAGATGCAGAATCCAGTATTTGGACTTTTTAAATTTCAACCCATTAAGCACTGTTCAATAGTTCATCTTTAAGGGCAGTCAGATCACCAGTTGCCCGGACAGGAGTTTCCATCTCCTAAAGGTGTTCAAAACCCAGCTGGACAGCCCCGGACAATCTGCTCTAGATGACCCTATTTAAGCAGTGAAGTTAAACTAGATGATCTCAAGGTGTCCTTTCTCACCTAAACTAGAATCTGGGATTTATACTACAATCTATGGACAGAATGAGCTGGCAGCATTGGTCAGCTTCCAGAGCTGATATCATTGTTATTAGGGAGACTTGGTGGAATGAGTCCCACGTCTAGAGTGCTGGGATGGAGAGTCTGTCATCTTCTCGGGAAGGATAGACAGGACAGGTGAGGTGGAGGTCTTACACTGTACTTAATGGAAAGGTTTGATTGTACTCCTAGGATGAGAATTCCTAATATAAACCTTATTGGTTCACTACACATGCACAGCTTTTTATGGTTTTTATACCAACTTTGTACTCAAGCAGTTACATGCAAAAAAAAAAATTTTCCCAAGTTCATATCTGTTTTGTCCACAGCAAATATGACAAAGAGTTGCTTGTATTTATCTTGATCCACAAACTTTCCCAATTTTTTTCCTTCCTTCCCATGAAGGAGAGGAAGTGAGTGAATTTCTGGGTAGGAGTTTGTCTAGTAGCCAAAGCTCATCCATCACAGCATGAAACTCTACTGAAGCAAAGAATATTTTCCTTAGCTCAGCTCCCCAGTCTAGAAAAGAGACATCTTTGGAGAGATACCCATCTAAGATTCACCAAAAGAGAATGTTTTCAATTTAATGTCATTAATTTGTGCAGGCTTAAGCACTGCTGATTAAGTGGCAGATTTTCTTATGTTGTATATTCTCTGCCAGAGAACTACTGCATTTAAAGCAAAGGAGCATAATCATTTGAAGATTGTAGTTTTAACATGGAAATCAGCATGCTGGTAGCAAGACTTGTATAAAAATTTTAAAAGCAATCTTTTAACAGCTATAATAATGAGGTTTACAGTGGATTTTCTAAATAAAAACTAAAACCAAAACAACACAACAACAACAAAAAACCCCTAACTCCCCAAAAGCCAACAAACAAAAAAATCCAGGTTGTGAATATAGAAATATGTGATTAAATATGATATTCATGAAACAATGAAAAAAATCAATAGAAAAATACGTAGCTCAACATGTATTTCTAAGTCCCTCCATCTTAAAATTACATTTTATAGGTTTAAGAGGCCCTTATTATGGTTCCTGTTGGTGCTTTACTCACAAATTCCTCTGCTCTTTGATTTGATTTTCACAAAATTTGACAAGCATGTAAAGCTACTGCATTATAAAGACAGTGAGAGGAAGGTCCCTGTAGGATTGGAGCCCCATGAGATAAGTTTGTTCTATAGTCTCTTAATAGTGTTACCAAAAAATGGTAAAACCCAAGTAACCCGATTTCACTCTTCTTGTGGATTCACTGAAAGCTCTGTGATTGATCAGAAGGATTTGTATAACTCTGATGTAAATGGAAAGGTAAACACTACAGGTCATATCCTGTGGATCAAAAGTTTACTTGCCTGGAGCAAACTTTCACAGGGTTTGAAAGAGATGCTTAGCCCTGGTGTTAGCCAGGGGGCATTGGGAGCGTGTGATGAGAAAGCACACACTTTCACAGAACTGTGAAGCCCCATGTTCCTCAGCAATGCAAATGAAAAACGTCAGAACAGGAAAATACCAAGCCTTCAAGGTTACTGGACCTTGGCCTTGAATCAGGGAATAATATTAGAAAAAGGTAAAAGTTTTAACGCTCAAACTGTTCACACAGGACAGTCTTTTATAGTAAGCAAGATATTTCAGGTATGTTTACTACAAAGTTTAAGGTAACCAACAGAAATAGATCATCAGGCAAGCTGAGTATAACCAGTGGAAAAACTGAAGGATAAGTCAGTGAAAGACACTGGTTTAGATAAAATTGCTATTTCCAGCTCTACTAATAAAATATTTATCTGAAATCTTAGGTGTTAAAATAGGCCCCATATCAATGGTCAAGCACATAGCTCCAGTTAAGCAGGGAGAATTGGTAAAATATTACATCAAGCTTAGAGAAAGATTGTCAGCAACCCAGGAAAAGACTGAATAAAGAATTCCTAGTCATCATTGTGTCTTTCTGTCTGTTCTTGCAACATTTGCAATTTTTTCTCATGGCAAAAAAAACCCAAAAAAAACCAAACTTATACAAAATACTCTCAGCATAGAAGGAGTGGTGAAAAAGCATCAGATGAATAGCAGACTGTCTTAGTTTAAAACAATTATACAGGGTGGAGATTCCAAAATGAGTTACCTCATTTTCAGATTTCACCACTCCCCTTTCACCAATAAGGAGAGAGAGAGGTAGGAAGATATAAGTGAATAAAAAACATTGACTAAAATGAAAATAGCAACAACCAAGGTATCAGCAAAAATGACTAGATATAAAGGTGCTGAGATACATTGTCCCCCATGAACAATGAAAACAAGGTTGCATGGAAGCACCCCCCCCTTACTCCCAAGGTGGTGGCCAGCATAGCAGCCTGTGTGGCCCAGGGGGCAAAGATAAGATGGCAGGGAAAGCCCATACTCTGGACATGGTGGCCAAGAGAGAGAACAAAGGAAAGCATCACAGGAACTGAGCCTCTGAGATTCCAGAACTTCCTTCTCTCCCAAACAACAACCAATACAGAACAGGGAAAAGCCAAAAACATGGAAGAACTCATTTTTGTCCAAATAAGTCAATGCTGCCAGACCTTTGAAAGAAACCTCCCAGATGTTGTAGCACCGACCCCCCCTCCCCAGCAGCTGGAACTTGCACAGAGAGTTCCCAGCAAGGGGCAGAGGCTGTGGGCAGCAGCTGGAACTGGTGAAGTGGGCTCCTCCTAGCCCCCACTCCAATGGCAGGTGGCAGCAGCAGTGAAGGCATTGCAAAATTCTTCAAAGCCTAGGGGGAACAGGAGAGCTTCTGCCTTGTGCCACCTCAGCTTCTCAGGCTATGACTTGGAGACTTGCCCAAAGCAACCCCTTGGGAGCCCAGAGGAAACAGAAGAGCTTGCTGTGTGTGTTCCCTATTTTTAAATGGATGCCACACCTCCTCCTTCCCATGAACTGGGGTAAAACACTCCAGTTCTGCTTCAGCCCTAAGTCTTTAAAGGATGGTAAAACAGACTGGATGATGTAGAAAAAATACAGAATGCATATTTTTGTCACCTAGGCTACCTAGGAAGCAGACATAAATAGAAGTTTATATCTGGCTAAACCCCTAGCTAGATTCAAACAAACAAATAAACTAAAAGAAAAAAGGACATATAAAGGAGATCTGGAAGATTGGTAAACCACAGCATATAGGAATTCAAAGTATACACAAATATTACAGTGAAATCTTCCATGGGCTTCCTGGGGAATGGTAAGACACCGTTACATCTCTGGATAAAAGCCAGCTCTACAGTGTGTCAGACAGAATTAGAAAAACCAAGAACCAACCAGCCTTGAAAGACACTATTTCATATAAAGAGCTGGAAAAGTACATAGGGATTTTGACAGGGCTTTACAGGGTCTCACAATGAATCCTTATAAGCAGCAGGGCATTTACAGCTTCAGCTAGGGGGGTTGGAGCACATGGCATATCAGGAAATTTGAGAGAACAGGGTTTAGCCAGCCTGAAGAAGCATGAGCTCAGGGGACATCTACTTGTTTCCTTTTACCACATTATGAATGCTCATAGAAAACACAGATAATTTTTTTTTTCAGAATTGCACAGCAAAAGACTTGGAGGCAAAGAAAAATAACAGTAAGGGAAATTCTATTTGAAAATAAAGAAATTAATCTTCACAATGATGCCAGCCAAGTGCTGGAATGGGCTGTCCAGATGGGATATGGAATTTTCACCCTTGGAGGTACTGAAAACTCAGCAGTATGAGGCACTGAACAACCTCATCTGTCTCTGTAGCTGGAACCAAATTTGAAACTGTCACTACCTTGGCTTCTTAAGGTGCCTCCCCAAATTTAATCTGAAATTTCTTGGAAGCACAAGGGTAAAAAGGTGAAGATGCAAAGAAAGAATGAAGAGTGAAGAATCCTAGATGTTGAAATAAGTAAGAGTAAGAAAAAAAAAAAAAACCCCAACAAATTCTTAACTCTGATATTAGCTCAGTTAGTTAGATCATGGAGCTAATAACACCAAGGTTGGGATTCAATTAAAAGCTGGACTTGATGAACCTTGGGGGTCTCTTCCATCTGGGAATATTCTGTGACTCCATGTCTACACATTTCAGAGTACCTTTGAAAGGAATTGTTTAACCCACTTACTGATTTTTATGTCAAAATCAAAATAGACCTTTAAATTTTCTTTTAGTGGTGCTCAAGTAACATCAGTATTCTTTATCTACAATTCTTAATCTTTTAGACAAGATTGCTGAGGACTAAAGAGTACTTTGGAAATATTAATGACTACATTGAGCTAACATCTCTGTAAAGAAGGTGGTGTTAACCTTTTTAAAACAAAGGTTCCCCTCCTACCATGTGCAGCTCCATAGTCCACCACTTGTAATATTGCAGCACGACTTTCACTTCTATTTCGTAGCCCACACCCTTCCTCTCTTTGTTTCCTGTTGCAGTGTTGTACACCTGTATCTAAAGTGCTCATGCCCTCATATCCCTGGATTCACATAAAGCTTACTATATAACATAATTGTTATAAATTTAATAATTTAAACAGCCAATATGATTACATAACCAAGAAGAATTGTTCGTATAAAATTTACACACAAAGCTTAGTATCCAGTGAGAACATGCAACCTCTGCATCCTCAAAGTATTTTTCAATCAACGCGATTAACATAATGAGCAAGAGCAGCCAATAGGGAGACGGAAAAAACTCACAAAATATGAAGATCCCCAGAAAAAAATACTCCTCTGTGGGGATCACAGTACATGAATTTCCAGCAGGACATTGCTGAACGTTTTCTGTTCTATCTCTTTTATTTGAGTTGGTAAAAGTTTTGCTGTTGCCTTGGATTTAGATTTGGATTTTGGTTTTTTGTTTGGTTCATTTTGCAGGGTTTTGTTGGTTTTGTTGTTTTTGGGGTTGTTTTGGTTTTTTTTTTTTTGGGGTTTTTTTTTTTTTTTTTTGGTTGATTGGGGTCTTTTTAATTTGTTTGTTTGGTTTTATGTTTTGGTTTAGTTTGGTTTTCTGGGGGGCTGGGGGGGACTGGCCAGGGAGGCAATCCCTAAAACTCACTTAGGCAGTTAGGTTCAATGCCTGCCATCAGGTATAGATATTTCTGGTCCTCTCCATATGTCCTTCTTTTCTATAATAGTAAGAAATAAATTTGTGCTGTATAAGCAAATACTGGAGCAACTAATCAACTGTCTAATATTTTATACATGCTCTATGAGAAAGAGACTCAAGAAGATTAGATCAAACAGATGAGTTTAATGTCACATTTGCACAGACGTTAATCTATCTTGAGTAACTATAAACTTTCTAGAAGCTTGTTCCATACCCTGATTTTCCTTAGAGCTCTGTATTTATTATTTAACATGAAATTAAAAAAAAAAAAATCCTGTTTCCTTTTTTTGTAGTCCTTAGCCTGACCTCTTTCTGAAATAAATTTCAGTAACAAATGGCAAAGTTTTTAATTCAAAAATCTTATGCTCTTGATGAGTGCTTTAGAGTTTAAGTGTTAGAAAAATCCTCCGGTCCCTCTCCCTCCTGCAGCTGTGGTCCCGGCTCGGTGTGTGTGGGACCTGCCAGGGGTTCCCACTTCAGGGGAGACACAGACAGTCCTGTGCGTGCGTGTGAGCTTGCAGGAAAGAGAAGGGGGAGATTCTAACATAAATAGGGTTTCTCTAGGGGTAAGGACGAGGGAAACTCACTTCTAACAGAACAGCAGTTTACTGTGAGCTGCTACATGCCGAAAGGGCTGAACAAAGGACAACAAGCATTTTTAAAATCTTCCCCTGGGCGGGGTTATCTTGGAACTGACCAATGAGACACAGAGAAACCGGGGAGTGACATAGTGCCAGCAGCCAGTAACTTTTGGGCTTCTATGCATATTAATATATTCATTAAAACTTCCCGCTCTCCCCAAGGGGCAGGGCCCACAGTGCCAGCCCCCTGGGCAGCCACATTTAAGAGACCAAAAATCTTCCTTACCACCTTTACAGCTAAAAAAGTGTAACCTAGTCAGCGTGGGGATAATAAAAATACCAGATTGATTATTGTGATCATAAGACACACCACATAAATTGTATATTAAAAATATATGCTAAAATATTATTTTCTTCTTTTATAGGAATCAATAAAAATTAGAGCTGAAAGAATATGTTTAGGGTTTTTTTTTATCAAAGAGACTTTTTTTATAGATGGTCTGTTAAGCTGCAATGGAAAATGACGGCATCATTTCAGAAAATGTAATGTAGACGTTTGCTATTCTTATTTATCAGCCATAAGGTTTCATCTTGCATAATGTTTTATAGATTGAATATTTACCTTGTGTTTTTTTATAAGAGGTATTGCTTTACACTTCACTTTCAGTAAGTTGGACTGTTCTTTTTTGACATCCTCAAGATTTATTGCTATTGAATCCTTATATTAATAATCTAGGGAGCTTTTGTCTGCTTTGTCTGATTCTCTTTGTAGTGAAAAGAAGGACACCTGGAACACCTGTTAACTAGGATGAACTAGGATGAACTAGGATGAACCAGCCATGAACTATTTTCACACTCCTGAACAAAACATATTTCCATCAGAAAGATTTTACAAATTTTGATGTAGAAAAAAAGTCCCCTGGACTTTTAAAAAGAGAATTTCAGGGGCCCTTGCAGGCCTTTCCTATTACGCAGCTAAATATATAGCTTAGTAGCTTTGAGAAATTGTGGTGCCCAAAACCTTCAGGCATTCTACTTAACTACAAGAGCTTTAAGAAAACTCAGGAATCCTGCACCAGTCTGAAAAGATCACAGCTCCCAGCAGCTGGACTGATAATTAAGAGAAAAACAATTGCATGATTTCCACAGAACTATTCTTTACCATTATCTTATTTCAAAAACATACAGATATGTTGTTCATCCTAAGCATACATAAACATATAAATATACATGTGCATATACATACATATATATAGCACACTGACTTATATTTAATAAAGATGATTATTTTGTGTCCATCTATGGGCAGTTTGTTTCTGTCAAATTATATCTCTTGCATATAGACAAAACAAGCAGAGTAGAAAAGCAGATTTTTAAATTTACAGACTTGGTCAAACGTGAGAGACCCCACTCCGATGCAAAAAGATTAACTCTCAAAACGTGTCTATTCTTGAAAGGTGCTGAAAGTTTTCTACCCCTGTATATAACAATTTACAAGAACTGCTGTATGATTTTTATGGGATATAGTTCAGTGATCATATCTCTGCCAAAATTCCATTCAAGCCTCAGGCAAGGTTGTATCTGCTCTTAACTTTATCTTTCCTAACAATGGCATAACTCAGCTCAACCTCTCTTCCATGCTGTGGTGCCAGATCAGTGCTAAGTGTCCCCTTTCCCTTCATTTGTCCTTACTGATACTTTTGCATTAGACTGCTCTCCAGATGAGCCTGGACTCTCTTCAAGCTCTGTGATTCATTAAAATATAAGACGTCAGCATGAGCCACGCAGAACATGAGGCACATCTGCTGAATAATCACGTTTTGAGCTCAGCTGTGTGAACTTGCCTTGGGCTATTGCAAAGCATGGCACTTGATTATGAATGATGGGAATAGAAAGAGTTGTCTAGATGATACTAGTGTAGCTGAAATACACAAGTACACTCACAGAATCATTAGTTCAGTCAGTTAAGAGGTCAACAGAGAAAAGAATGCCAGATACAGAACAGTTTTTCAGTCTGGAAATTCAACCCACATCATTCTGCTTAAATGTATCTCATTTCTCCATTCCAGAAAACCTGCTTCCAAATTGGGTTTATTAACACAGGTTAAAATGTCAGACTGTATGAAGCAAACCACTATGTAGACAAGACACTTAGCATACAATAAGCCAAGTTAACCAGCAACAGCCTATATCAGTCCTACTACCTGCTCATACTCTGGCAGCTGAGTCCATCCCTGAATGACTGTTTAAGTGAGTTTTCCCCCAAAAGTACAATCCTAAATTGTATAATCCATGAATTCAGGGCACTTTAGAAGCTGGTGCTCTGGCTGTTAAATCAGTTATCACACAGATGTTGAAATAATAAGGTGACCATTTGAAAAGAAACAGTACTCCTAGAAGCTGGAAAAATCAATAGAAAGGTTACAAAATGCAATGTTTGTTGTAGTTTTTTTTTTTTCCAAGCCTGAATTGAATGTCTTCATATTAAAAATAAAAAAGGTAATTTAGGCATGCAAATTATTTTACCATTTTATATGTAAACAAATGCTAAATAATTTGGTAGCATTTTATTTTTAAATTATGTTATGGTGTCTGCTGGACTCTGCACACATTTCTAAGTCATCATTTGTATTCTTGTTCTGTTGAGAAGAGTGTAACAAATCCAATTTAGCCTGGAGCTATTGTTTCACTGTTCCAGTTCAGTGAGAAGTTTTAGGTTTGGAAACTAAATTAGATTTTGGGAAATATAAAGTCCAAATACTGAGCATAACAAATGATCATTCTGTGGTACACAGCTATCTGGTAAGGAAACCTCTGAAAAAGATATCCTGAAAGTTTCTCTATATTTCAAACCAAAAAAAAAACCCAAGTCTGATCAATATCATGAACTGTCAATAACAAACCATGAGCAATATAACTCTTAGATAATTTACTGGAGCTATTGCTTAACCATGGAAACATAATGTATTGAAATTGTATTTATAGTGTTTGCATAGGTTAGTTGTTTTATTCATTGGTTGAATTTTGGCAGAGATCTCAAAATTATTTGGTAGAATAGTACTTTCTAGAAAGGTTTGGTAGGAAACATCTGTATGGAAATTGCACATTCGATCTAAAATGCATTACTAAATATCAACCTCTCTTCATTAGGAATTAAACCAGCTTCTTTCACCTGACTGTCCACATATGAAATATCCTGGTGAAGTTCTGCATTGAGATAGAGAGATTTTCATCACCACCTCATACAAATTCCTAAGACATTCAATCAGAAGCTTTCAGGTACTTCCTGAAAAACTTTGAAAATAAAAAGCAACAAGTCAAGAATGAAAATTTTCTGCTTCTTACCCTTCCTAGAGGGTGTTTTATGGTCTTAGATGAGATATTTATGTGAAAAGTCATCAAATTGTTTGGTAAGGAAAGCTTAATATTGACTTACTAATGACTCACTGGAAATTGTGCTGAAATTTATATTCTGCAATCTAAGTAAAAATGTTTAAGTGCATAACTGAGGAAAAATTAAAGGCTTGATATGCTGGAGATTTTCAATCTTATAGTCAATCTGAGGGAATGATGGAATGCTGTGTCTCCTAAGTCACAAATACCTATTTAAAATACCAGTCAAGGATGTGGTAAGTTCCCTTTTTGAGTTCCTTATCCAACCACTATAGGCCTGAGCAAAAACATCCTCTGCAATGCTACTGTGTATCTGAAGGGAAAAAAAAATCTTTTATAAAGTATTAAAAATTGTTAAATACTAAACTATATTTGTTTCAGCATAGAGGCTCAAACAATCATAGAGAGTGCAATTTTTAAGAAATACAAGGCTTCATAGATTTAATTTGTTTGGTTAGGTTTTGATTGTTTATTTTTGTTTATTTTCCCAGAAAGTATTCTCCCAAATTAAATGCAGGGTACTTGCAAGACCTAAGGAAAATGCCATTTATGTTCGTGTACAGAAGAATATACCTGCTGCAAAAGCTTATGATGAATACCAGTTATAAGATGAGGCAGAAATCTTTTCCACAGGAAAATTCCTTAGCATGCATACCTCCAGATTAAAATATATTAAAAAGATAAATAATGAGTATAATTCCAAATAAGTCTTGCCTTGAAATAGTGGGGGGTTTAAGGTTGATTAAAATGTTCTATTGATAATGAATGAAACAATTTGTTCATTTGTTCTTTGTACTGAAGATCCCTGAAACTTAATCCTACAGTTTCAGTTATTTCAGAATTATTAAACCCAGAGAAGTGCAGTCATGCTGAAAGTGGAATTCTAGAAGTTAATAACTTATAAGTGGTTTTAAGATTAAGAATTATATTTGCATAAATCAGTAATTATATGAGATAGTAAAATGTTATATAAAAATTTAAGGGATTACTCTTTCTTTGTTGTGGAATTGCCAAGTGCCTACATTAGTTTTGAAATACAGCCTAAGCATTGACAGTCTCACTAAAACTTCTGATTCCTGATTCCAAAAACTTCAACATCTTTCCTATTTTTAGAAAGAAGCAGGATACTGTTATTATGGCCTACAATAATTTAATTGGTCTATCATGTTTGAAAAACCATGGCAAATAGACAAATTCCCCCATGACTGGAGAAGAGCCATGTCACACTCATTTTTTAAAGGGATAATAAGGAGGACCCTGGGTTATACGGCCTAGTCAGCTTCAGCTCTGTGTCCTCTGAGAATATGGAATAGATCCTGCTGGAAGATACACCAAAACATGAGGAAGCTGTGATCAAAGACAGTCAATATGGCTTTACCAAGGGCAAATTGTGCCAGACTAATTCAGTGGCACTCTCTGAGCCTTTAATATTTGGAGTATTTTCCAGATTTTGGATCCTTAGTGGCTGCTACCTGAATTTAAGGGTGGATCTTCACGTCATTGACTTGTTTGACCCTTTTTTTCCAACAGGAAGATGACATGATAAAGAAAAGGGCAAAATTATACATTCAGTAGGTGACTTGAACTACATCAACAGGGAAAAAATCTTGGGATACAAAATTATGTGCACATGACTCACATTTAGGGAGGGTCCTTGAAAGTTGCTGGCAAACTCATGAAAGTAATTACCATCATACCTTCAAAATATTTTTACTTTTAAGGTCCATTTTTCAGAGGAAGAAAAATGGGTTAAAGTTTTAAGGAAAATGCTGTATTTCTACTATTAAAAGTCAGCAGACATTGTTGTAGTTCCAATGGAAATGAACTTGGCCCATTGTGCTTTTCCCTGGCTTAAAGGCTAGACTACTAAAAGCCAATAGGTCTATTTTTGATCAGAATCAGACTTTGAACCTCATACACTTCTGTTAACTTCAGTGGATTTACTGTATTTTTCTGTCATGGAGATTAGAATTTGTCTTGTGGTCTGAATGTAATTTAAAAGAATTATGCAGAAAGACAAGGCAAGTAAAGCTCCTGTCAAAAGGTTAGAAAAATCAATACACAGAGCAGAAAATAAAGTAGTAAAAAGGGTATTAAAACCCCCAAAAGTTAAAATGTCATTTTTATATGGAAGAGAGGAATTTTACTGAGAAACTGTTATGTAGCACAAGCTGTCTGTATGAATAAGCAATCAGCCTCATGACTGTTGGAAGAGCAGGGTGTCCAGTTGTGTAATGTAGAACTTTTTTGTACCCTTAGAGTAAGTCTGGCCCTTCTGAGTTAATTACTCTCTTTTGATATGTGAAAGTGCTGAAAAGAAACTCCAAGGCTCCCTTTCCACTAAAACATAAACCTTTAGTTCTCTTTGCTGACCATCTTTGCTGACGGCATCGTGTCCTTCTGCTTAAATGAAACCAGTGATATTCTTCATTTTTTTTCCTTTCTGTAATTGTAATTGTTTTTTTATTTCAGTTAAAGACATTTATGTATTATGTGGAAAGTTCTATTGTAAAATTATTTTCTTAGGACATGTTTCATTATAAATCATCTAATGATTACCCAAAATAACTACTACTATCTTAAACTTTCAAATTTTTTTCATATTTTCCTAAATATTTATGAAAGTTCATCTTTATTTCAAATAAGTTTTTTTTCCAGTATTTTCAAATGGATTTAAATTAGATATCAGAACTTAAATGTAAACAATGCCTTAAAAGTATTGGTAACAAAATGTATGTGACATTAATTTTTAATTACAACACTTATCCTGACTGGACTGATAATACAGTTTTTCTTTTATTACCGTAAGCTTAATGTAAGTATCATATTAATTCCTTACTGTATAAAGCTCAAGTTTCAGATGAAATTTAAATCTTATCTCACTTTAATATGAGCCTGTCCCTTTTTAAACCCAACAGCTGGCAGGAGATTCTGGCACCTAAAGCAGTGTCTTAATGTAAGCATTATTCCCCTTTTTTATTTGAAAAAGAACAGAAACCTCTCTACCCTCTGATAGCTCTAGAACTCAACAGAATTAATTGTAGCTGCTTTAAGTCCTGAATAATCTTCACTTTGGGTAAATTGTATCAGCTAGAGCAAAACCTCTATATTCAAGGACACCACATGATTAGAATAGATCATGAGTTCCCATCATGGAACATTCAGGACTTCTTCAAATTAAGAAGTATACATAAAATTCATTTCCAGAGGAAAGGATTGTTCTCTAAAATACATAAATTCTAGTTTTCAAGATATCTATTAAAATAACAGAGAACTGTGTGCCAAGAAGACTTTAGGGCTAGCAATCAGGGAATTTGTCTGGACCCACTTGATTTAATTAAAAGTGTTTTTATGGGATATGCATAGCTGCCATGTATCATCACATTTTTTGTAGCTTTTATTGAACTCACCATCATGAATTTTGATGAAATTCATCTCATTGTTGATCACACTTATTATCAGTACGTTCAAAGATGGCTCCATTGTCACTTCTAAACATATTCTGAACACTGAGCAGAAGGTCAAATATCAATTTATCTGAAGTAGTTGCCAGAAATGACACTTGCGGTCTTGTGAAAACATTGAAAATTTCATAATGAAAAGGTCATAACATGTTATCAGACACCTTGCAGAGGGAACCAAAACCAATTATATTTTAGTTTAAAAAAGAGATGAATTGAATAGTAATATTAACATATCCAAGGATATGCAGATTTACAATACCAACATTACGTAGCAATTTAAAATCAAAATTAATACATAGATTGCTGTGGTTTTTCTTCCAATCATAAAGTTCTTATTTATGTCAAATAAGAAAGACACTAAAGAATATAATTCCTGGAATATTAAATTGGAAGGGGCCTCAAGGATCATCTGCTTCATCCTTTGTTGTGAAACATAGTCTAGACAAGGTGACCCAGCACCCACCTGAATATTATCTGTTGCTGGGGAAGTGTTCAGTGTTGAGGAAGATGAAATAATGTCTAAATCTAAATATACTTTACCTGACCTTGACCAAAGAGGAGTCATAAATTCTGCAGTTGTATTCTCAAAAAACAACCTGCAAAATCTGTCTTGCAGCTGACTTTAAAGATATTCCCTCATTGGATCCAATCAAGGAACCAATCTCATTACAAAGAACTGCATTTTTGTGTATAATACTTCCCCATCCTATAAACACATTCCACTTCTATCAGTAAATCCTCCTCCCACCCCACCAACCAACAAACTAAAATATATTTTCTATTGTTTTGCATATCTTCTAACAGATTATTTCTAGCAAGATTCTGAGGTAAAAGTTTAAAAATAAACATTTCTTATAATTATAGCTTGGCACCATTGTGAAGAGTGAAAATATCCACAAAGGAAATGCATGTTAGTGGAGTCACAATTTCTGTAATCACTAATTAAATTCTGCTATGTCAGTGGGGCATACCTTACGTTTATACACCAGTTTTGACTGATTTCTAATAGGCAGGTGTGTAACTGGAGTGTAACTATTGTAGATACCAGTTTCATACATTTTTTTATTTTATTTGCACATACCTTTGGAAAAGAAAAACCTCATGCCATGGACATTAGTAATAGATAGAGAATAAAGTCATAGAAGTCTGAGTTTAACCCTGCACTTGTCAGCTAAAGTTTTTACTTTTATCACCACCATCACTGAGGTCAATGACCAGTCCTATTAACAGACACACCAACTTGTAGTTGATGAATGTAAAGTATTGGTCTGTATTATTTTCCTTATCACATGATGTGTTATTAAACTAACAATGCATTGATGAGTAGATACAGTGTTGAACACCAGAGAGGCTTCACATACCTTCTGCCCCGACTGCCACAGGACAGTGACATGTCTGCAGTTATAACAATATAGGTCCACTCTCACTTTCCTCTTTTCTTTGCAAATTATATTAAAGAATTTTCTGTAACTTCTCATTATACTACAGAGATTGTTTTTCTAACACATGTTAAAACACACATCTATTCAGAAGAAAAGCCAAAAATTATCTCCAGAATTGAAAATCTGAGCAGATTTTTCCATTTAGGTGCAGCAAGGGAGCTCTGATATCAGAGGAAAGCAAGTTTAGAATTTTTTCTTGGCCATCTTCCTTCTTCCTTCCTCTGTATCAACATATAAATTTCGAAGTGTGTGTAGATGTGAGTAGAAAATGCAGCAATTATATTTGTTTGAGGAAGAGGTGAGCAGCCTGAGTGTGCCAGGAAATGCAGAAGCAAACAATCTAGCTTTGCAAATCCACAATTTCTGATTTACCTTTCATGAGTGATTACAGAGGAACAGAAACCATTTCAAAAGAGAACAGTCAGCAATGTTTGCATTTAGAGAACTGTTTCACTTTCCTACTCAAAGGCCATCAAGCAAATAATAAGAAAGTGAAATAACCAATAATGTAGCAAAAAAATCCATAGAGCAAACCAAAGCTCTCAACAACAGAAAATATTCTACATTTAGATTTTTTAAAGCATATTAAAAAAATCTAAATTTTATTGCTTTCTCAATGTTTACTTTTACAGTTTTGTTGCCAATATCTTGTTTAATCTTATAAACATTACATTTAATATTTTCCCTATTCAAATGTGCACAAAGTTACTTACATAGCATTCTATCTCAGTAGAACATAATGATGAAATGGTCAGCACTACTTGTTTCATTGAAATAACTCCTTGATAAGATGATCAGTGTCCTCAGGTTTATTGGAGTGATAAAATTATATAGTGTAAAAGAGACTCAGTGATTTTTCAGATGTCACTGGTATTTTGGGGTCTTCTCAGTGCTTCTTTGAATCCTGCTTCTGTTTCCAGTATGGACTGTCTTTAAAAGTTACCTGACTTATCTTTTAGCTTACAAGCATAAGGACAAAACTAATCTCATCACTACTTATTTTGTTTTATTTACCATTATTCCTCGAGTGAGAGCTAAGACCACACTTCCCTCCAAAACATAATTCCATTTTAAAGAGTATAAAATTTGTTTCTTCCAACTACAGAAATTTCCTTGCCAGAAATGGTCAAGTATATTTGTTGGTTTAATCTTTCTGATCTATTTAAATTAATTTTCTAAAACACCATCAATAACATTGATTTTCCTTAAATGTAAACTGCAAATGTGGCCATTTTCATTTGAACTGGAAGAGTAGCAAGACCCAACATTTTCTGTAGACTCTGTTTTGGAGCTACATCTGGAGAATGGATAAATGTAGTGAACATTGCAGGGAGCTGTATTTTGAGAGGCAGAAATTAATGATACCCACCTTTGTTTCTCTCTTTGTAGCCATTACAGGTACATTTTTCTATGCTCCCAGTATTCAAAAGCAGAAAAGAAACAACTGTGTCTTCTGTTTTCTTCCTGTGGTTTGCAAAGACACATTGTTCTGTACTGAGGAGAGGTTGAGGTGAGACTCAGCTGGTGCAGGGCTCTTTTATAGATCTCCGTAAGAAAGACCTGGCAAAAATTGCTCAATAAGTGCTTTAATAAGACAGAAGAAAAGGAATACAGTTAGTGAGTAAACCTCCTTTCTCCATGGGCACCTGTTCGTGCAGCATTGGCCAGGGCTCATTTGGATTTTCTCCAGGTGCACAGTGTAGATGAGAGCAGATCCTAACCATGGGGAGGAGCTCTCCCTTTTGGTCCTTTGAGCTGCTATCCAACTCCCTCATAAGGAAACTATTCTGAAGAAAGTTCTCACAAGAACTTGTTGATGCTCTGTCAGACCAGGGCAAGGCCACACATGTGACATACTTGCACATGTGAGTAGGAGCTCCCCAAGGGGCTGTGTTGTGGTGGCCTGGCTGCACTATTTCTGCATCCCAGCAACGTGAGCAGACAGCAGAGGCATGTGCCCTCTCAGGTTAATTGCCACATACTGCCTATCTTTCCCAAATCTACAGACTATCATATTTGCATCCAACCTTCTCAAGCGCTAAATGTGATTCCAAATAGAGTAGACATGGCCTGCTAATGACCACTGGCTCCTCCAATACTGTATCTTCCACAATACTCCCCATCCACACCATCAATTTCATTTTTCTTCTGTAGAATATGAATAGTGGGATTATTAATTATGAATTTTCACAAACCATAGTACATAGTAATTAGTGATTATATAATTTAAGCATGTAGTCCTACTCCATAATTAGACAATTAAGGCTGTAAAAAACCTCTACACAGTAAAAGAACTGTTACCAATAAATTACATTCTTTCCTTTTGGAGTCTCTCACTCAATAGCTCTCTAAAGCAGTCTTTGAAACCATTGCACTGGGGAAATTGTCTGGTTCTGTTTAAATATGGAGATAGGTAAAGGTTAGCTGGAAAGGAAGAGTAAGGAAGCCTTTAGTATGCTGTCCAATGTAAGGTTCATTCTTACATACTGCCCTGCTTGCCTTTTCACCTCCCAAAAAGTAGAGCTCTGCTGGTGCGGAATCACAAAAGTCTCCTGAGTCTGCCTACAAGGACAAAGAAATTATTTGGTCAACTTGCGAATTACATTTTGCAGAAACATTGTTCCTACCTTCATTCAATTAAAATGATTTTCACATTCCACCTTGAAATACTGCTAATTTTTCTTCTGCTTTGCTACAATGGAGTAGTAAAAGTGAAAACTGAAAATGTCTGTCTTCTAATAGAACAGAAGGCCACATGGAAAAGGAAAAGTAGTGTACCTATCTGTATTGAAAGTTGTGAGAATATTAAAAAAAATATAAATTTTGTACAAAATACAATTAGTATTTTCTTGTGATTTGTGTGTGCCTCAACTATTATCTTCGGTGCACACATGCTCACAAGCACAGAGTACCTCAGAAACTGTGATAAGATTATAGGTGTTGTAATGGTGAGTAGCTGATCTCGGAACAAAAAATGTTAGTTTTCCGGATCATATATAAAAGAAAGAAATATATACATTTCATTAGGAAATTTTAGAAAATTCCTCAGAAGTAAATTAGGTTTTGAAATTAGGGTTGACAATGCAAAATGAAAGTAATCAACAACCTGAGTTAATAAAAAGATTAATAAAAAGTTTCGAATGCCATTTAGGAAAACAAAACTTCTACTAGTTTAATCCAGAAACAACAAAAGGACCCAAGCAACCAGAATCCCAGAATTACCTTCAGAAATATAGAAAATCTGATAAAATCTCAGTTATTCAAAACTGTATTTATTTGTAGCAGAACATAATTACCTTAATCTATCTTGCAGTTGCTGTTAATAAAACCAGACCTTCAATGACACAATATGTACAACATGTTTTGGCTTTGAAGGTGTGGTATGGGCCATAATACCAATTTATATTCCGTGTACAGTGATTCTTGCCTACTTCTTTTATGAATCAATGGGTAAATAGATCAAAAAAGTTTCTTAATTTGCTGGCCAATTGAGCTAACAGTGATCCTCACTCAGTGTGCTGAGGATCATGTGCTGGAGAAAGCTGAACCCTTAAAAGCTATCTGCAAATCTTCATATAATTATTTTCCAGAACATACTGGGTTAAGGAGCACTCATCAGTTATCCACTTAAAGCTGTGGAAAATTGTGGTCAGTTGTCATATAATCACGAAATTCCTGCCAAATGGAAAGACAGTTTTGATATAAACCAGTGAATCTACAACTGAAAAAATGTTCAAGTCTATGAAAAATCTAGTCTTTTTTTGAAGTACTGAAATTTGATACTTTCATTTTCTCAGAACCTTGGGCTGATAAGACTTCACAATCCTATCTCTGCAGCAAGGAGAATTCAGCCAAATGGAAATACAAGAGCTGAGAATTAAAGCTGTGAAGAATTAGTACAGATAATGCATATTTATGCATATCTAAAATAATTTTTTTTTGTAGAAAAAGAATAACTAATAAATTTGAAGAGTAGTTTTCTGTAAGTTGTTTTAAATAATGATATGATAGGAAAAATGTTATTTATATAGCATTAATGAATACAGGACTACATCGCATACAAAGATTGTTTTGCATTGCCTTTCCCTGAATAAAATGTAGAATATGAAATTGTTGCTGCAAAGGCAGATTAGAGTTCATGCACTTATTTCAAAATATGAAGCAGAATTCCAATAAGAAACACAGTAAAATCCAAGACTTGCCTATAAAATACAGTATAAATTACTCTTTCATCTGAATATATCTTCAGGAACAATACACACAATTATCCATTCTTTCTTTATTATGCAGTTCTCTACCATTATTCAATATTGTCCCTAATGCTCCTACTATTTCTATTATCACTATACAAGTAAAGATTGGATTCTATTTTTAGTTCTCATCTTGAATTGCTTTTTGAGTCTGGATAAGGTGGCTGTCTTTATTTCTTCTCCTTTTAAGAGAAAAAATTATTATGAATAATGGCTTCCTTTGAATACTGCCTTTCTTTTGAATAATGCTCTGCAAGTGAAACAGCTTCACAGCTTGACCTAAAGTCTAGTGAATTCGTAAGAAGCTTTTTATTGACTTCAGTGAGTTTTGGGTCAGACTATCTATGTTAAAATGAATTATATTGAACAACCAACTTTTTATTTTGCAAAATGCCACCAAATTCTTACTTGAAATTTAATTCATAATACTGTTTTATTACTCCCTTCAAATGATAACATTTCAAGTTTTGGATTCTGAATTTAATGCCACATGTAACTGGCCACAATAGAGGAAAAAAAGGAAAGTTGATACGTCCTAAAAGGTTATCTGAAATACCAACTTAATTTGAATGGACCAAGTTGGTCCTGTCACTAAACACATAATCAAAACAAAAAAAAAAAAAAAACAAACAAAAAAGCCACAAAAAATTGGTGGTTTTTTTACTGAAGCAAAATAAATTACAAATGAGGAAAATGGAACATAGGATTGTGTTTCAGCACATGTTGTCAAGTTAACTTTTAAAGTGCTGGACAGATTGGTTTCAAGTGAAGAATTCTCTGCTAGATTGTGTTACTTTTCTGATTTTCTTGTATCACAGAGATCTGAATTACCCCAATAGACTTTTTAGGATTATAATACTGGTGGATATTGGGTGCACTGTGGACATCACAGGCTGTGGGAGACAGCCGTCTTCCCATGGGATGCAGGAGAATCTCCACTCCAGTGCCTGAAGCATCTCCTCCTACTTCTTCTTCAAGGACCTTGGTGTCTGCAGGGTGGTCTCTCTCACATGTTCTTACACCTCTATTCAGCTGTAGTTGCTCAGGTTCCCCCCCTCTTCTTAAACACATTATCCCAGAGTTGCTATCACTGTCACTGATGGGCTCAGCCTTAGCCAGTGATGGCTCCAACTGCCATTGGCTCTGTCAAAAACGGGGGAAGCTTCTGGCAACTTCTCACCCCTGCAGCTCCACTGCTACAAAAAAACAAACAAACAAAAAAAACCCAAAAAACACCAAAAACAAAAAAAACCACAAACCCACAAGAGGTGAGATCTGTGCTATTTGATCCTTTAACTGAACACCTTCAATTACTGCAAAATTAAAACAGAGAGTACATGTAAGTAAAATGCTAAAAAATTACCAAGCTGGTTATGAAAGAAACAAGTAAAAAGAAATTAGATGGACTGCACTTAAATGTAAGTTCACTAGAAGTTCCAAGACTCCTGATCAACTAAAAAAAAAAAAACCAAGATCTAAGAAGAAGCAGATATGTCATGTCTAAAAAGTCAGCTGTTTTTCTATTTACCTTGTGGGTAATGTCTTTTGATGAAAAATACAGGCAATGGAATTTGATTCCTAATTTTTAAAAATGTTTTAAAGTCACCATGTTTTCATATTTTTAGAAGCAGATTTCTTAAATAAACATGGTACAAGACAGTAATCTGAAGTATATTTACTTCTTGAAGGAGATCAACTGAACTTGTTTCTGTTTCTCTCATTCCACTTTAACAAGGACAAGAAGTCTAACAAAGTAGATAAATGAAGGTGTAATGAGTTTACCCTTTTTGTCCTCAAAATAGTTATGAACTAATTTAGTTTTATTTTAGTTAAATATCCAGTTATTGTTTCTTATTTTTATAAGTTTTCAGTTGACATCTTCAACTGACATAAACAATCACAGTTGTAGAATTATTAAAAGAAACTGTGTGAGGCACTGCATAAAATATCTGAACTATCTGAATTAAGCATTCTGTTCTATAAGGAACAATTGTTATTTAAAATCTGTACTGATTAGAGCATATAAAATAAAAAAATATTAAAATTGGTCACTGAATGTGGAAATTAACATTTCATGGCAATTGCTTTGAATCACTTTGAATAAAAGCAGCAGAAAAAAACTAGGGAAAGATGTGTGGTGTCTGTGAATGAGTTCTGCATTGATTCCAAACTGCAGTTTCCAGACAACATCCAAAAACATTCCTGTGTGTGGCCAAACAGCTAGAGGCATCACTGGCATGTTTGAAAAACTTATCTGACTATCAGACTGAACAGAATAAACGCAGAAGGGCTTACTGATGTAATGTCATGCCCAAGAGAGCTAAGCAGCAAAGGCAGGAAATTTTTCTCCTTTTTGAGTTTTTTATATTATAACACTATTCTAAGATATTGAGGCAGAGGAATGGCAGTGAATTTAAGACAAAATTAAATAAAATCTACTGGAGTAAGTTTAATATGAACAATGACATGATCTAGTGCTGGAGATATCTCAGACCCATCAGAGATTAGAATTAGAAATCCCAAGGGAGTGTAAAGTCAAATTTTTGTGCTGCTTCAGTTATTAATAGAATCTTCTCTTCTGAGCTGACATAATTTATAAAGCACATTAGGGTTTTTTTCACCATATTTATATAACAACAAAACCAGTGAAAATAACAAACAAACATGTTTTATTAGGGTAAGGAGGAAGCTAAAAAAAAAAGAAATAACTCTTTAGTATGTCTGGATCATTTCCACAGTACTGCCATATGGCAGATTCAGCTAGTGTGCAGCAAAGCTGCAGTAATTTGTGATTGTTTTAGGCAGATCTGGCAACTGTTTACTAAAGATAACAGAAAAAGCCTTTCAGTGAATATGATGCTATACTCTCTGCTTGCACAGTCTTCTAGTGGTCCTGAGAGTCTCAAGGGTGGAAAGCAGCTTAAATGGCTTAAAATGACCAGAGTTACTTTTTCTCAATGGTCATGGCCAAAGAATGACTGAAGCTTCCTTTCTGCTTTCTTTGATATGAAGATAGGTAAAACAAGTCTAAGTGTAACCCTACTTACACAGCTGAGGAAAGAAGAGGTGCCAAAGAAAGAAGTTACCAAATGCAATGAAATGACAAAAAAAGGCTGTTAGGTCTGTAAGTGTACACTGAACCTTAAAATGGCTAGTATAAGAATAAATAAATTAAAAAACACCTATAACTCAGCAGTGCTTTTACATGACAAAGCAGCTCTGAAGTACATATGGCTACTTATACAGAAAGATTCATCCTGACTCATGCTATTACTTGCTTTCTAGTTCTGTCAGAGTTCAAACCAGAAATCTGTACTGTCCTGGTATTGTGTTCTTGCTGATGGTAGGATTAACACTCTTTTGACCAAACAAATGAGACAATTCTTAGAAGGAAACTCCTCAGAAAAACTGCACCAGATTAACAAAATATTTTCTGAAAATGGTGATTGTGTTAGTGCAAGGAAAGTAAGCAAAATAATTAAAAAAGTCATTAATGCAGAAATATTTTCCAGAATATACTGGGTTAAGAGGTACTCATCAGTTATCCACTCAAAACTGTGGAAAATTGTGGTCAGTTCTTATATATCCACTCCACAATTCAGAATAACTCAGGTAATAAGTAATAATTATTACCTATTTTGTGAGTACTTTAAAAAAAAAAAGGTGTCTTTTTGCCAGATATTTTGCTTCTATAATCAAGATTTCATGAGACTTTCATGTCGAACATAGAAAAAGCAATATTTTACACTGCTTTTATGTTTTGTTTATATCACAATCTCCAAGAGAATAAAGCCTACTAATTTCTATTTACAGTAGAAGTATTGATATCTCAACATATAACATTGATAATTATTCCTATGATTAGTTTGGTGTCTATCAGAACAGTATTAAAGGACAGATGAAAAAAGCCTAGGAAGTGGACTTTAAGTTTGAAAATGTCATTACATTTCTCTGCTCTGGCCCAGTGTAGTTGAGCATCCAGTGTGCAAGAAGTCTGATGCATACAGTATAAAGATGTTTTGCACAAAGTCTGCTCACATGCTTCTTCACGTTTTGCAGACTATAAATCAGTTATTAAATAGAATACTATTTTGCTAGACCAGTGATTTTCAATCTTTTTTTTCTTTCTTTTTCAAATTTACAGATGGATAAAATATTACCACTGGAGAAGCAGACCTTTGAATAGTAAATTTTAAGTCAGTCAAAAATAAGCTTATTTGTCAGTCACCTTTCACATTTCTCTTGGTGTTACCTGATTAATGTTCAATTCAGAAACTAAAAATTCAAACCCTCTGTGGCTGATGTAGAGCAGCTGAAGAAAAATCTACCCTTAATAAAGGTATTGCAAATTCTGCATTGAATTGAGCAAGGTGATAAAGACATATGAGTTCAGAGAATCGGAAAGTAATAAGGCAATAACAGAGGTCTGGTTTTGGGTCACTGCATTCACCTTCAGCAGCTTTTCTGAAGATTCTGTTTTCTGGTGAAAGAATGGCTTTCAAGAGGGATTTCAAGCAGATCAATGGAGCTGCTTTGCAGGTATTTGTGGGAAATCATCCCAGCCAGAGTAGAATAACAGGAATATATTAAACTTTGTTTACTTTATGTTTACAATATGCACTGTATTACAATGTAATTGCTTCAGCAGTGTGTCTTCTAGTAGCAATAATGGTTCTAGTATTTTTTTATTGAGTGTTTGCCATTTAAACATTAATTCAATTGCCGTTGCAAATATTTGCTTTGTAGCTGTTACCAGAAGCTCAGCACAGTGCACCTTGAATCAAATCAGGCCATCTCTGCCTTTCACTCAGTGCCTTCCACAGGATAACTTAAAGAAGTAAGCTTTAGATGAGGAATTCAATGTAGGGACTCTGTCTTATTAAAAATGCTTGGTTTGCTTTTGTCGAATAAAACCCAGCATCTGAGTTGAACTAAATAAAGTCACTAAATTTTTTGTTTCTTAGGAGGTTGAGCATATACTTTGATAGCATGTTTCAACCACTGCCTTGTTTTTAATATTACAGCTTCTCCAACCAGGCAGTTGTGTGAGGTTAATAATCATCAGGGACTGTGATTCTAAGAGGTTTTGTGAGTGTGCACACTGGCAAATGTCAAGCCTGTATACAGATACTTTGCAGATGTTCTGCAGTTTCTTAACTACAAGAACACCTTTTAGAGCAAACCCAGACTCTGTGATCATCTGCCCTCATAATCCTAATTATCTTTAATGGAACTCTGGAGTTCATGATAGTAACACCTTGATGTTCAACTGCTTAATTCATTGTAGGACATCTTGCCTCTATACTTATTAGTCATACAGTTTAGAATTAGAAGAAATAAATAGTTTGTGTCTTTCTAAAAGACATCCTTCTTGGCTACAATAAAATCAGAAAAATCCTCCCTTTTCATCAGTAAATTTTTTTTATTTTATGTCTAACAATGAAACCTAATTTCTCATTTGACTTCTCTTTTTACTGTTCAAAAACTGCATTTTATTTAGATTTTCCCTCCTAGATTGAAGGCCATGTTGGATTCCTCCTTTTCTCCTCATTGAGAAGTATATATGAATTACAATTTAGTGATAAAGTTCACCAGTATCATGTAACACTCGACCTTATAAAGTACCATGAAACATCAGTGTTCATAAGTTGGCTGACTTACCTCCTTAAACCTAAGTACACTGTCTTGCCAAGAATCAGAGAATAATTCAGTTGGCAAAGATTTCCAAGATTAGTGAGGATAGCCTTTGATGGTAACTGCCTTGTCAGCCAGACCATAGCACTAAATGCTACCCCTAGGTGTTTCTTGAAGACCTCCAGGGATGGTGATAGCCTGGGGGCAGCCCATTCATATGTTTAATAACCCTTTTCATGCAGAAATTCTTTCTGGTATCCAACCTGAACCTCCTCTGGCACAGCTTGAGGCTATATCCTCTTGGGCTGCCTGGGAGAAGAGGGTGACCCGCTACAGCTCCTTCATGGTAACTTTAGAGAACCATGAGGTCTTCCCTGATCCTCCTTTTCTCTAGGCTAAATAACCCCAGCTCCCACAGCTGCTCCTAATATGATAATCTCTAGGCCCTTCACCAGCTCCCCTGCCCTTCTCTGGACACACTTCTGCACCTCAGTGTTTTTGTTGAAGTGAGGGGCCAAAACTGAGCACAAGATTTGAGGTGTGGCTTCATCAGGGCTAAGTACAGAAGTTCTTAATTGAACAGATCTGTCACATAAAAAATGTCATATACCCATAGAAACACACTGAAACCCTGTAAATTTTGTACAGAAATAATCTATTCAGTAACATTTCTTACTTTGTTCTTTGATATATTTAATGTTGAGCTTATTACTTTGTAATTACCTGAAGATATTTCTGTACACTTCCATAGGGTTTACATTAATGTTTTCTCTTAGTGCCTTCATTTCAGAGATATTAAAAAAACAAACAAGAGGCAGATTTTATTTAAATTGTAATTGGAATTTATGTATTCTACAGATGTTTAAGCAGTTTTAATAAACAAGAGAATCCATTCAAATTTTTATTTTTTTGCCCTAGGATATTTCAAACTGTTTAAGAAAGCAAGAAATATCTTCTGTCACATATCTGAAGATGGACATAATGTTTAGTATTTGCTTGCCATCACATGGAGAAAAGCCTTGTATATCTTTATTTTCTTATGACCTTGCTTGCAAACTAACAACCCTAGGCAAGCCTATTAATGCCTTTACAGGAGTTAACAGGCACAGTGAAGCAAATCACCTAGTTTAATTCAGAGTTCAATGTTAATTCATGATGCCTTCATTGCTCTGTGTTTGGGACAACTAATTAATCAAACTCAGCTTAGGTTGTTGAAATGATCTGACTAAATAGGATTTAAACTGATTATAATTTTTAAAATAGAATCTCATTACCTGGGTAGATTTGACAGAATGTTTATGTCTATGTTTGAATTGCTAATGTACAATTAGAAAAGTAATCATGTGAAGTATTAGAACACTATGTGCTCTGAGAACTATTTATTACTCCTTGGGTAGCCTCTCTGATATAAAAATAATTTTCCACTAATAAATGAAAGAAAAGCAGAAGTTCAGTATCATATTTACAATACTTCTTTATTAATGAACATAAAACCTATATTGAGCTACTTTGGAGAAAATTCAAAACACATTGCTAAAATGGAAAAGAAATGGAAAAAAAATCAAATTGCAAAAGAATGTAATCCGTTATGCTACATGGTCAACTTTTTTTGGAGGTGTGTTTGGAAGCAATAATTGCTCCAGCATATACATAGTAAGTATCTCTTTGAATTATATCTCCACATTTTGAACTGCATATACATACCCACCACCACTCACAGAGAGACACAGAGACATCATGAGGAGTAGGATAAGAATTACACATCTTGTGTTTTGTTGTGGTGCTGCATCCTTGCTCCCTCCACTCCTGGTCCTGCTCTGTTATCTCAGGAGCTCCTGGTAAGCCCTGACTGAACCAGCTGAGCCACCAGGTGAAGCACTCCTTGGTGGCACCAGTTTGTCACTGAAGAGTCCCTTGACTGTGCTCTTGCATGATAAAGGTATGAATGACTGACCATAACAGGAACATCAACTATCTGACCAAGGTGGGGAACAAAGAATAAGCATATCCTTCTTAGCTCTGGAAGATCATTCACCTGAATTTTATAGCCCAAATGAAATGATGCTGTTTCTAAAAGACATTTTGAAAATATTAATTTTAGCTTGAGTAGAACACAACCAAAGATAAAAAATATCTAGTAGTTAACCTCTTGTGCTATGGCCAGGATGGAAACTGACTGATGACTAGAGACAATCATCTTGTGACCCTATAAACAGAGGTCTTTAGGGAAGCCCTGTGAGTTGTCCTAGACTACAGCAGGCTACACCAGCATCTGCCCCTACATTGGACACCTCTTGGAGTTCATGAACTCTCAAGTTTGTGATATTCAAAAGAGTATCACTGATGATGAGGCCTATGTGGATATTCCCCACCCCACCATTCCTCAAGATGCAACCCATACCTGTTGAGAAATGTTAAGGGATTTGATGCATTTCACTGAACCTGAGTGGAATTTTAATTTTATAACAATAAATACAGATAATATATGCTTCTCTTTGTCTGCATTTGTGCATTGATTAAGGTGTGAATGATATTATTGTGAATCTATAATTAAGGCATTTTTTTAGATCAAGTAAACCCTATTGAATCACCTTATAAATTTTAAATTACTCAATGATTAAGTGCTGCTAAACCCTTTTGTGTCCTTATCTTTTGTAATCATATCTTTTGCACCTTTACCCTTTTGCATTCCTTGTCTTCTTGCAAATCATTCTAAATTGATTCTAATCCAATTTTCTTATGTACGCTTCCTCTATGCAGTAAGTAATAAAGTGAACCTTGCTATTCAACTCTGTTAAAGTCATACTTTCACAAATTCATATAAAACCTGCTTTTTACCAGTACCTTTGATGATTATTCTTTAAGTGACCTAAGCACTCATTCAGAATATATATGAAGGACTGGATCTAATAAATCCAGTTTGATTTGTGATGTGCTGTGACGTGCAAGGAGAATGTAGCAGAATCCTGAGCTAAAAATAGTTTCAGATGAAGATAACCTGGCAGATACATTCCAGAGGCACAAATAGCTGCAAACACTGAGTCCAAGAGCAGTCCACAGAGTGAATTCAAGACAAAGACCTTCCTGAATCACTTGGATGTTAAGCCCTCAGCACCAGCCATTACAGATGGACTTGCCAATACAGACACAATCATTCTTGTTCTGCAGTCAGTCAATAGACTTCATACACACACAAATGTACAGCTTTCCCTTGGGGCAGCAGCCACAACTGGCAGTGCAGAGAGAAAGCATTCAATGGGTATGCCTATACTGGTAAGGACCATTTTCTATAATATTAAATTGTAAAAAGAATCCCTAGAATAGTTTTCTTGCAGGCCAAAGAACATTTCCCAAGGCTTTGAGAGTGTGTTTCAGGATTTAGCTCAAAACTCTTGATGTTTGG
This sequence comes from Alaudala cheleensis, assembly GCA_013398995.1. Classification (NCBI taxonomy): domain Eukaryota; kingdom Metazoa; phylum Chordata; class Aves; order Passeriformes; family Alaudidae; genus Alaudala; species Alaudala cheleensis. Next base: position 322,879 of record VWYE01021135.1, on the reverse strand, counting down.
TTTTGAGGTGCAAGGCTGGTTTGAGAGCAAAGAGACAAGTACATTCAATAGCATGAATATAGACATTCCAATTTCAGGTAGCCTTAGTGCCTCTTATAGGGACACAGTTTTTCCTAAGGTCCCTGGTGAAGGTCTGTGACTGAATTTGACATGAATTTTTTTAAATATTTTTTTTTATCCAGATATATAATGTACAAAAAAAAAAATCATCACTGTGATTTCTCCTCTCTGTCCATGTTTATATGGTTACCTCCTTCAGAACTTCTGTCAACTTCACAGAAAAAATCTTTTTCTACATATGGGCAATGCGATTGCCAAATTTTTTACTTTATTTGCTAGAGACAATTTTCTGGTAGATGCTACAATCGTTTTCTTACAACCTGATTTAAGGATTAAAAAAAATGAGTGAAAGGATTCTTCTTCCCACAATGTCTTTCCCTTTCATCTTTGAAATAAACTAACTCACATGTGTTTTACTAATTCACAAGTTCTTTAAATGAGTTTTAGGTGCAAATCATTTCCTCAGCTGCCTTGGCCAGAAGTGTGACCTGGCATAATTAAGGAGACAAAAGTTACTGTTCACAGTTTGCAAATAATATGACAGGTTTACATTTAAAAAAACAACCAACCAACCAAACTGTACTTCTGTCACAACAACATAAAGTCCATGTGCTAGAAAGTGCATTCTCTCTCACATTTTAGATCCACTAATATTTTACAGTTAAATGATGGACTCCATGAACCAGGTTTAGCTAGAATTTTCCTTATGGAAAACATTTAAAATTCTATTGCTATTGGATATTTTATTAAAAATACAATCTGCAAGATTTACCTTGGGAAACCTGACTGATAAATTTAACATAAGCTTCTAAAAAGAAACACAGTGACATCAGTATCTGACACAGCTGACCAGTCCCACACCACAAAACCAATATAATATTGATACATTAAACTAAAGAAATGTCCACTTGTAACTTATTTAATGAACATAATTCTCTTGTATCCCAAGACTTTAATATTAAATTACTTATGTTCATATATTAAAATGATGAAGGGATTTAATGATTGGTTGATACTTCTCCTTATTTCCACATTCCCGTATTTTTGCTTTTGTTTTTATCTTCTCCACCAGTTAAACCACAGAAACAGTCAATAAGATTCTGTATGTGAACCAATGTTTTACACATTCAAATTTAGCAGAGGAAGATTTAATGTGGGTAGATATATTCTTCTATCTTTGGCAAACAGCAGATACAAGATATGAATTTGTATGTTCCACATATACTTGGTCTATGCATACAAAACAGTATCCTCAAATAGATTTTATTGCCTTTAATTCCAATCTAAATTCTTGAATATAAGTTTTACCTTGTTGATCCTTGTGACTGTAGTTTTGGAAACGTATTTCCAATTAATTATTAGGAATCAATCCGTAAGTGTTAATTCTAAGGAATGCATTTCCAGCAGTTAACATGCTAATAATAGAAATCAAAAAATAAAGGTCTTTAAAAGAACATCATAGAGCCCTTTTGTTTTGTTTCAACTTTAATCATAACAATTACAGATATTATTAGTATTATAAATCTCTTTTCATTAATTCAAGGCTTCCAATGTTTCAGCTATTCTAGATATGGCCTGACATATAAAGCAAAAGTGATTTGATTATGAAACAAGAATTTTGGGTCTGTAATAATACTGATTTTCTGTTTCATGTAAACCTTTACTTTCTCATGTGGTTTTTTACCCCCTAATACTTCTTCTCATTGATTTAAATAACATAGAAAGAGAATTGTTATATTTAAAATAAATAATAGAAAGAGTAATGTAAAATAAATAATATTTTTGGGCATCATAATTTTGATCAACACTACAATAAAACATGAATGACACAATAATGAAATCAAGTAATGACCAGGAAAAGGAATCTTAGTCTCAATTACACAGTGTTAGATATCTTTCTTCTAGTAGATAATGAGAACTGTCATTGACCTTATTCAAGTCCCTTCTCACGTTTAAGGTACTTTTTCATTTAACAGGTTGGGTCAATTCACAGGATTTAATATTGACTAAGATGTCTGTTCTTATTGGCAAATGAATAAACTCTTCCCTGCTAAAGCTGACAATAGAACTGCTTGGATTCCTCCAATTTCAGATTTAGAGCCCTTCAATTACTACTTCTTACTACATTCACTAGACTTAATTGTGGTATTTGTTTAAAAGCTCAATTTAATTTGAAAATGTATCTGTTGTTTTCTGCCATTCTTAAACAGCCATATATATTTACTTCAGTATTAAAAGTTAGATATGAAAACTGGTACTGCACAAATACGACCTTCATATAAACACCTTAGTTTCTCTTTTTTATCCTAGTGTGCAGAAATCCTCCAAGTGAAAAAAACCACTAAATCCAGATAGCACTGAAATATCTTTTACTGTCTTAGATTTTGGAAAGTAGAATCAAAAACCTGCTGAAAAAGTACAAATTTGTAAATCTTTCTCACATGTCCAGTCACCTGCCACAACCATTGGTCAAATAGGGACAAATATATTTGGAGACAAAGGCTTTCTGTAGTCCCAGAGTATTTCAGTCCAATGTTTTTAATATTTAATATCCAAGATAAATAAACTACTAATCAAGTCATAAAGCACCATGTGCATTTTTCAGTTTAAAAAAACAAAGATTGTGCAAAAGATGGAATAAAGAATCCTAGAAGTGCAACAGAGTGTTTTCCTGAGAGCATAACTGAACAATTTTTCTGTGTTTTAAGAACAGTCGTACTTGTGAGTCCTTCCTACCATGGGTGGCAATGCCATACTGAGAAAGAGCAAAAGAGTCAAAATGTGTGACTGTCTATAGAAGCAAAGGTTAAGCATAGGTGTGCAGAATTCAGTGCATGAGTTCTTCACCTACTGACTACTTCTAGCACCTAACTTAAAAGCAGTTCCCAGATCCTGAAGTTAGAGGTTAATGTTCCTCATTTAGTGAATAGGAAGGAAAAAAAAAGGAAAAGATGATGCATCCAGAAAATGAACCTGGTAATAAAGGCAGGTGCTTAAATTTAGACTGTAAAACCTCTCTGCCATTTTACATTATTATTGAGTTTAAATTACTTTTGGAGTTTAGTCATCTGCATAGCTAAAAGACCAAACTTTGCTGGCAGCTTAAAAAACCATAGGCAATCTGAAATATGCAGAAAAGAAATGTATTCTTAAAAGAGAGTTTTAACTTCTGAAAAACATATAGCTTAATTCTTCTTTCACCTGTATTTCTTAATCTGTTCCACAAATATCTTAATGTTATTTGTTCTAGTACTTTAGAATATACATCCTTGGTGTTACAATTACACAGTAATTGTAGGAATGTTTTAGGAAAATTTACACTCAGAAATGTGAAAAATATGAAGTATGTTCAATGAGCAACAACAAAAACATCTCTGAAAGTTTTTAATATTTAAATCTTTACAGATGATTGAGAAAATGAACTAAAAAGGCAAGTTTTGTTTCTACTGTTAAGGGGAAAAAAAAGATGAAATGGAGCTGTTATCACATAATGTTTCAAAATATGATGAAGACATTTTTATATAAATTAACATAAATTCTGATTCCTTGCTATTTATTGTTTCTGTGGATATGAGTATTTTATATAAATAGGCTTCTAAAGACTCATTTGATTGTCAATTTAGAGATAAACAAAGCAAAATTAGTGCAGCACTCCGATGATGGTTTTCTACAAGCAGTTTATCTATCTGACAAATGATGTGTGGGACACCCTTAAACTGCACATGTGGGGTGAAGCACCTCACTGTCCTGCTCAGCCTCCTGGCAGCCTGGAGCCAGATTCAGTGTTCACCATCCCGCCATAGAATTTTGTGGGTGGTTTTGATTCAAACTACAGGTGCACAATCAAGGTAGGAAAGGGTGTCTCATCTCTCTTGCTCTTGATCCTGGGAAGAAAATGAGTAGGAAGGAAACCTACCTCAGATTATGCACATATTCAGGAAAAAGTTGTTCTAAACCAGCTCCCTTTGAAGATTGTTACGGACAGCATAAAACGAGTGGCATCCGCATTCATGTAGGATGAAGACAAAGGTTTTGTTGGGACTTAAGAGTTGATTGTCTCTTCTTGCAATCTAGTTAATGGGATATTTCACTACTTCTGTAAGGCCACAGACTTTGAGTCCATCTAATAATGTAGTTGGTTCAGGTAAAGTCCTCTGGTAAAGAACTTGGTTCAGCCCTTGACTTTAAAGTCTTGGCCTGAACTGATTTTAGATTGTTTTAAGATAAAACTACTGTAAAACCAGCTCTTCCTAGGCACTGTGGACATGAACCAATCTGTGCAACATCTCTGTGGCCAGGGACTGATTTGTCCCCATTTGGTTATTGTCTCTGTCATCAGAGACTTGGGACATGCAGTCTATATCTCTTCTTAGACATGCAGCTAATTTCACATTAAGCTACCAGCATACCCCCAAGACATACCTCATGTTGTCTGTGTAGCTTATCAGAATGTCAACATCTCAAATAAAAAAAGCTGACCTTATGGAGACCTCATAGCCAAGGTCTGTTTTGGGCTATAGAAAACAACTGCATTTCAATATTATTTCTTCTTCAACAAAAAATGGAACATGCAGGGTATTTTCAGAGAGTTTTGTGTTTCAACAAGTCAAAATTAAATTTTTTATTGGAATTTTCTGTTAAAATGCTTTTCTCTCTGTGTATATAAAATTTGAGCCTTTTTTTAAAAAAGAAAAAAAGTTTCTGTGGCATTGAGATGTTCCTCTTGGATCAATTGGCTCACTGATAAGAACAGTTTTAAAATAAGACTTCAGAGAAGAAGACTGGGAGATGCTTATATAATTACAAAAGAAATGCCAAAACAAAATTTTAAATAATAAAAAATAAGGATGGAAAGAACAGAAGGTTGATTCTCAAATCTGCACCCCTGGCACAAGTGGCATGGAGCTATTCTTTAATAAAGAAAAAAAAAAGTTAAAGAAATAATTAAAAACAAATTGAGACAATGAAATATCATAGTATCAAAATAATTCAGGTTGGAAAGAAAACCTCTGACATTTGACTGCATAACTTTACTTTTTTCCCAGTTTCCCATTTAATTTCACAAACTGGAATTCATAATTGATTAAATCAATAATAATGTGTAAAAATTCTGGTTCCTAGAGCAGTGAAAAATGGAAAAATGCTATTTAAATAACTATTAGGTAAACATTAATGGAAATAGATAATCAGTGAAATATTTTATTGTAATGCATTGAGGCAGATATATTACTGATATAATGGCATGTTGTTTTTATCACAGACTACCCTAAGTGAAGGCAGACAGCACAATTCAAACATTTTGAATTGTAACTTCATGCAATGCAGGAGTGCTTACAGTACCTAATGCATCAATGCTCAAAAACAGATAAGGCAATAAAGTTCACATATCCAGCCAATGGCAAATTTGATTAAAAGTCAGTTTTAACAAGGTTTCCATTCTTTTTGCTGTCCCTTGAGGACTGATGTTCCATTTTAAATTAACATTTTATTATGCTATGTGGTTTTTACAGTGTTATTAGATTAATTAGCTGATCTTTTTTACTTAGGTTGACCTTTTATTTGGTTTTGGATTCAATATTGAGTTCTGTAGCTAGAAACTCCAATTGTAATTTCAGAGTGAATCTGCCTCTTCTTTTTAAAAGTAGTTCTTTACACTATATTTAATCTATACCAATTGTATTTCTCAGTGAAGTCAGACATTCTTCTAATGAGTTATTTATCATGGTCTACAGCTGTGGTTACCAAAGCAGTTGCCTTCCCTAGTCAAGTGGAAAAGCAAATTGAAATTTTATAGTTCACATATATGAGATTCACAGTCTTTTAACATTGCTCCTTTTAGCAATTCAGAAATTTTATTTTCTTCCCACCATTAAGCAGTGTGCCATTGCTCAGCTGCTTTAGAGGCAATTAAGTAAAAAAATATTAAAACTACATCACTAGCACACTATTTGCACTTCCATTGCTAATGTATTAAAAGAGACATCCTATTCCATGATAGTTGTAGTCTTCATTTTCTCTTAAAACTTACATGTAATAAGAGTATAATTGCATATTTTTAAATGCATGGGTGAGAGACAGCCAATGACATAGGACTAAAGAGAAGCTAAGACATTGTCTTGTGGAAGGTATTCCACTCACTTGTTGAGTAACAGATGTGGGGGCATAATTTTGATCACACTGAAATATATCTCCCATATTTGCCCAAAAAAGTGCTACCTTTGTCTTTTCTGTGGACATTTAAAAATTAAGTCTGTTTTGTCTATGTATTTTCACTATTTTGATAAGATTGAGAGAAGGATTTAAGTTTTAGCTGGCACCAGTAGTTAAGTTAGAATTTTATTAGCTTACAAACTGGTGGACACAAAACCCCAACCAAATAAATTGACAGTGTATTTTGCTCATCATGATCGCTGCAGATTTTGTGGTTTTTGCTTCCTGAGAAAACTATTGTCTGCAAAAGCCTCCAAATCTAAATACATTCAATTGCTATAGCAAACTCTGGAGATAGCCATTTAGTTACAGTCTTGTGCAGTCAAATTCTAAAACAAACACCTTATTTGGAAGTCTGATCTTTGCGGAAGAAACCGGAAAATTAAATATAACTTTTTTCAGCAAAATAAAAGGTATATTGGAACTGTCTTTTGTTCCACCTTTCATTGTCTGGACATAATAATATAGGAGTAATTCTGGCTAATAGCTGTCACCAAAAAATGGTTTGCAGTTTGCCAAAAGTCCTACACTTCAATGAAGATCACAGAAATCAAAATTACCAAAAAGTCCTAAGACAACAAGAAAAAATGTAGTCTTTTCTCCCTCTCTTTTTGAAAAGACAGGTTTGAATACAAGAGGAAAAGAACAAAGAGACAATGTAAAATAGAAAAAGAAAGACACAAATAAGCAGTCTTCCCAAGAAAAGCAAAAATAAGTGCTGCTTATACACCTTTTCATGATACTAGCTGATCACGTCAAGAAAACAAAAATATGATAAACAAAGAGGAAAATAAGAGGCAAAAGTTCAAAGAAGGTGAGAAGATGAAAGAAACATCAGCATAACTGCTATGGTGCTCTTTGGCTGTGTAGAGATCATATTGTAATACCCATTCCCATAAGTTGCTGAGAACATGCTATGGCTGAGACTGTCATTACCCTGCAGCATATCACCACATTAACTAGAAAGAAAATCCATCACCAGTCTAGAGATAGGATCGATATCTGTGAAATCTGACAGAAAAACATAGTATGGAACTCAGTTAATTTAATACAGAACGATTTCATCTCAGATTACAGTAACAGAGGAGACAATATTTATCTTAAAATTTTCTGCAAAATATTTTTAAAAATACCTTTGAATGGCACAATGAGCTGTCAGTTCTTACTATTACCAGGTCAGCAGTAAGATTCTGAATTCACCTCTTAGGTTCTAACAGTGAATTTATGCTTTTGGTGAACAATTGCAACAACCAAAAATTCTTCTTGACCCCAAGTGAACATTCCAAAACCCTTCCAAAATATTCTGGATCATAAAATATTGCACAGCCTTTCCAAAGAAGCTGGATATTAATAGTAGCTTATAGAATTACTGAATGGTTTAGAAAAAACCTTTAAGATCATCAGGTCTAACCATTAACCCAACGCTGTCAAGTCCACCATGAAACCATGTCCCTAAGCACCACATCCCTATGTTTTTATATGCCTACAGAAATGGTGACTCAAACACTTCCCTGGGCAATCTGTTCCAATGTTTGCCAATCCTATTGGTAAAAAAGTTTTTTCCACTGTCCAGTCTAAACCTACATTGGTGTAAGTTGAGGCTGCTTCTTCTTGTCTTAGACTACACTCAGGCTGTTGATCCCCCCACCTTTTTGGGGAAGCAGCCCTAATTCCAACATGACCATTCTCAGGTGCTTTGTGGCTTTTAACATATCAATCACTCTTGAATCTTGTTTGCCACCTGGATCTCCATCCCTGACCTTCTCTGAGAGAACAGGCTAAACCACCTTGCTCACACAAATTGGATTAATAACAAGAAGTGGGAGATCCCCACGTAGAAACAACTTGAACAGCACTTGTTGCTTTTTGGTTTGTCATTTGGTATTTTTAGTTGATTGGTTAAAATGTGCTTTTAGAGAGACAGAAGTATGGAAATAATGTTTATTATTTAATCATGCCTGAATTTCATTAAAGATTTCTTTTAAGTTCTGTGTTTACTGATTTGCCTACTATTGGCTGGTTCTGTAGACTTTTATGCACAAGTGAAGAGGACAAAGTTTAAAGTGGGGTAAAATCCACCCCACTTCCTCCTTATTTCACCTGAGATTTAGAACACTAGAAAAGACCTTTACAGCAGGTCAGTTAATTGTATTTTGGTGTAAAAGATGCACTGTTACCATAAACACCTGCTGAATACATAAAGGACAAAAGCTAATGTATTTTTTCTTTATTTCAGAAAGTGTTTTTAATTAATAGTTTTTGCTTGTTTTCTGAAAAAAACGGCTAAAAATACAAGATTTGAATAAACAGAGTAACAGTTTACCCTTTTATGGAATAAAAGTATCTGTTAGATTTGTTAAGAGATTTTTTTTCTCCTTTTTTAGCTTAGTACTCACAGAAGACAGAAAATTAAGATAAGGAAGGGCCATGTATAAATGCCATAATCCACAGTCTTTAAGTTACCAGTATGTGTAGCTTCTTTAAGTAGGGGCACAAGCCTCTCAACTCAGCAAACTGAAATGCTTACTCACAAAATCAATTTTGGTTTTGGTACACTAATCCTTGGGCTGAACAAATTAAAAAATTATTTCTTATAGCTAAAACTAAGAAGAGGGAAATTAACAGAAAATCATCATTAAAAGTAATAGTAATCCAGTGAAATAGTTAGCTGCTGTGTAATAAGCACATCTGTTTCTTGTTGCCCATGCATTAACTCGGTGTGAATTTGGGGGAGTGTTTATACATAAATCAGCTCCTCATTGTTCTTCAATGCTAAAAATAACTTTTAAAGGCTAATTAAGTATTTCAAACAACATACATATGCCATCACCTTGTTATGATTGGTCTAGTGGTTTGATTTATAACTGAACTTCATCTGATATTCTTAGTGGTTTGAGTCACTGATCTCTACATACAGCAGTGACTTTTTTCCAATGTATTATGTAATTATATGTAATCATCAATTTAATTCACTTCAGTCCTTTTATTTCTTTGTTACTAAGGAAAAACAAACTTTGTCTTTTACATAAAGGGCTTGATTTATAAATAACTACTTACATTGCTTGAAGTCAGAATAGGCACTTGAACTTAGTGTTTGTACAAAGTTTTTGGGAAGGTGAATATAAACTTTTCTGAAACAATATTATTTATCCATTTTTGAAATCCATTTATGTCTTTTGGTACCTGCCAGTCTGGCTGTGGTGCAATACACAGGTAGATGGAAAAATATTGTTTAAAAGTGACATGTCCAGTAAGTACTATTTAATTATCTAGGGTGCACCAGTACTGGTGAGAGAATTAATTACTACAGACCCTTTTCCACAGCAACTAAAAATTAAAGCATTGATATTACTTGCCTTTATTAAAACTCTTCTCACTCAATTTCTCCTCTTCCTGGCTTGCCTATTTTTACCTCATGTACTTCCAATTCAGGCTTTGAATGGTGAGTAATTTTGAAGCAATGAGAACTGGGCAAAGTAAACATGGATGTGATGGGGAGATGAATAGATATTTAATGTGGCTGGATGTACTTTAGCATACCCACTTCTGTAGTTCCCTCCTGCTCCAGCTATGAAAGTTCTTTTATAGCACTTGAGTAGTTATGAAAGAAAAGAATAAAATGGAATTAAATTTCTTGTCTCACAAGGTGAATTTGCAAGATCAAAACAGTTCAGTAGCTTGCCATCCAATTTATTTATCTTCCAAAATTATTTCAGTGATCTTGCTCAGAAATTTTGCATATAATAATTCTATAAGCATAGTGATATTAAAGAAATTCCAGCTGTTGTTCAGTATTAATATTCAGTTCACCACTGACTGAATCTTTATGAATATTCTTAAAATGCAGAGATATCTAGACCTTCAGCTGTATTATCCTCCCATTAGAACAATCATCAGGAAATTCTAAACTCCTGGTTAATGCCTTTTTTCTCTTTGACTATTAATATAAAAATTTTACCATTTTTCTCTTTTATATGTCATGAGGGGAAGAGGGAACTGACTTTCCCCTTCAATGAAAAGTGATTTTTAAAAAAAGAAGAAAAAAACCCTGCTTTTAACTTCCTTTAGGGGGTACCGCAACCTTATTTTTACTGTCATTTCCTGAAGGCCTTCAGCAATTTTCCACAAAGTCATTTTAGAAAAGTAGTAAAAGGTAGTCTTGTCAGCTTTTGTCACATTTATGACTTCACTCGTTGTTTGATTTCTTTTTTAACCTTTTGTATTATGGTTTTTGTTTTAGCTTGTGACAAGGCAGAGAGGGGAAGAAGAGATAAGAGGTTGAGTTGCAACTCTTCTGAGCATTGTGAGATTTAAACTCAATGCATGAGGGTGTTACTAAGACTACATTTGGATTGACTAATGCTTTTTTATCTGTAGTGTGCTGAAAGAATTCAGCAGGAAATTAAGTAAAACTGGTAAATTATCACTCAGTCTTTTCAGGTGGGATATAACGCACAAGACAAAATTGGAATTGTTAATTTACCTGACCCTTACAGAAACATAGAAACCAAAATATGAATCATGAACAGAACACAGAATGTTTCATTACTTTTTGTTTTTTATTTTTAGGTAATAACATGGGAGAATGCTAGAAATATTATTTCAACTTCTTTTTCATAGGACTATAATGGCAAAATTACTACTATTCTTCACAGAGATATCCATTCAGCAAATAATTTATGCACATTTAATTTCCCTTCTTAAGAGGAATAAGTAAATTCAAACTCCCTCCCGCCTCCTTTTTCAGTCAGAGACACAAAGATAAATTTAATTTCTAATGAAAGTACTCACAGGTGTCATTTCTTTATTTTTGCATTCTCTATAGCAGAATAGTAACTACATTACCTTGAATACTGTACCATACTATTTTAGTTGTAATTTCCTTGTGAATTCTAAATCTAATTTTTTAATTGGACTTTCAAGTACTGCTTATGTCTGAGTAATCAAATAGGAGTCAACAAGGTAAAATAAAATTCAGTTCTCTTTCTGACTAGATTTAGAGACTAAACAGAATACCTTAAATCAGAGATTTGATTTATACATAGTCTTTAATGAACAATTTCAGCACATCTTTATAATTCTTCTTTAATCCATTACAGAGAGTGAAGTTGCTTTTCTAATACCCAAATTCAGCTAAATGCACATGTAAAATTATTTAATTATCTCCTTCAGCATAGCAAACAAGAGATGTCAGTGATATTCCAAGGTGAATTGATTTCTCCTATTTTTAATATATCTCTTATTTCTTTCCAAAAGAAAAGAAATTAATTGTATAATTTTAAATTGTAAAACTTTAAAACCTTTCTTTCATTATTAAGTTCCATAGGTTTTTTGATAACATTGTTTTTTACCTCAAGTAAGTATAAAATACGAACCTTTCAACAAACAGGTTCAGAATACAATTTAATGGGCAATTTTATCAAGAAGAAAAAAAATCACACCTACATGAATCAGAGCTCCATCCAACCTGGCCTTGAACACCTCCAGGGATCGAACCTCCACAAATTCTCTGGGCAGCCTGTTCCAGGGCCTCATTATCCTCACAATAAATAATTTTTTCTTAATATCTAGTTTAAAACTGCTCTCTTTAATTTCAACCCATTCACCCTTATCCTGCCACTTCATGCTCTTGTAAATAGTCATCTTGCTCCATCTTTCCTGTAAGTTCCCTTCAGGTACTGGAAAGCTGCAATTAGGTCACTGTTGCAGGATATTCACCACTAGAGGAGGGCTTATCTCTTCTGCCTATCAGCTGGTGTGATAGCTCAGGGTATCTTCCCCCTCACAGGAATTTGCTAATTGTTGAAATATCTCAAGCCAGACACCTGTCTGGTAGTGAGTTATTTCTGGTACCATGGAGGTGGCATTCCCAGCTGACAATAAACATCTTGCCTTGAGAGAGAGCAAGATTGAAGGAAGATGAGCTTGAATTCCTGACTGACAAACGCTTCACTTTACAAACTGTAAAAGATACACAAAACTTTCACATGCAGAAGTCTTCTGCAGAATCCCTGGAAATGCATGGGGCTTTTCCCCAAAGTCAGGATGCTGCATTGTGGTTACTCCCTCAGGAGCTGAGGTAATCTGTGTACTCCATCATCAGTTTGGTGGTAAATTACATTGACTCCTAATCTATACTACTTCCTTGCTAGCAATGATATAGGTACTTTTATGTCATGCACTGTCTTGTGTAATCTACTAGTTGTTCTTAGCTTCAATCTGTGCAGTATGTGACTCTGTTTAAGGCCATTTGTCTGTTAAACTCTTGCTTGGTCAATAAATAACTCATCTTATAATCAAGCTTATCAGCCATTCTTAAGAATTTGTGGGCCAAAGTGGTTTAGGCGTGGGTCACCTGAATAAAGCTGCTGCCAAAAATCTGAGCCTAAGGCAGGGCTTGTTTAGCACCTTCACTGGGCCCATAAGTCACCCAGAAGCCTTCCTTTTTCCAGGCTGAACAATCAGAATTCTGTCAGGCTTTCCTCATAGGAGAGGTGCTCCACCCCTCTGATCAACTTTGTGGCTCCAGCCTTTCACCAGTTTTGTTGCCCTTCTCTGGATACACCTCAATGCCCTTCTTGTGAGGAGCTCAAAACTGAACACAGGATTCAGGGTGTGGCCTCACCAGCGTCATGAATAAGGAGATGATCACTGCCTTGGTCCTGCTGGCCACACTATGCTGACACAAGATGGGACACTGTTTGCCTTATTGGCCACTTGGCACATATTTTCTTCCCATGAGTTACACTTCTGGTGTGTTTCAGGAGGACTGAATCTCTCAACCAAGTGTAGAAATTGTTCAGCCTGTCTTAGCAGACAGTATGACAATATAAGGTGGCAATAAGTAATTTCTGTGAGAAAGAATTTCAAGACAGAAAAAGCCTGAAGAAAAAATGATGGAAGAATGTCAATTTAAAAAATCTACTAGTTAATGTTTTGAGTTAGCCATAGTGTACACCATAACTAGACCCTTTTTCCTAAGACTGGAAATACTATCTCATGTAGTTTTCAGTATGTAAAACAAACAAATCAAAACCAAAGGAAGACTAAGGGAAAAAAACCAAGAGGCAAAACTCAACAACCAAGAGGAGGCATTTTAAGAAGCAAGGATTACAAGTCAGATGTTCTTGTTTGTAGATGAATACATTAACCAAAAAATAAAAACATACATACATATATCCATTCTCTTCCTGGATCCGTGGTGTTTCTATGGTAGAACAATGCATAAGATGCTTTAATTTGTATCTATACAAATTAGGTCATGACCCATTCTGATTCCCTAATGATAGAAAGAGCACAAAACAGCTTTTACTTTCTGTCAGATCTGCAAGTGTTTTAATATGCTATGAATAGTAAAAGCTTAATTAACACACAGTAATTGCAAGGCTTTGAGACTGTCTGCAATTCTCAATAAATTCCTTCTGCTGGAAATATTTGTGTTTTTACTGTGGTTTTTTGCTAACCCTATGCCACAGGTCTCTTCTGCATAACAAGCAGAAATTATGGGGTTTTGTGTGCTGTCAAAGCTTTAGCAACCTGTTCACCTGAGACTACTCTGGGGGATCAGTAGCTATGACCAATTAGAACAATGTAGTTTATCAAGCTTGTTCTGAATAATTGGTATAGCAAAAAAAAAAAAAAGGATAATAACGTGTATTGAAACTTTGGGGTTTGAATTCTATAATTTTTAGAAGCTCTCCACAGAATAAATTCCTTATTTTCACACATTGCAAATTATGGCCTTGTGGCATGACATCATGCTTATATCATGAACAGATAAAAGGGCATAAAACTCCTCTTTTGCCAGTGTTTTAGACAACAGATACAATATGATTTGAAATTTGTTGTTTTGTTCAGCATTAACTTAAATTCATGGTAGTAGATAGTAAACAGAGTAAAGACTGAATTATGCAGGTGGGTTAATTAGGAGCTGTTAGGAACTAGGCTTGAACAGATGCTGTTTTTGCAATTTATTCTGGCAGATACAGGTGTGGAAAGGGTAGTTGCAGATAACAGGTATTCCTTTTCTGTAACTACATGAGATATATGCTATGTTCTACTTCTGCCCTATCCTGTCATTTTACTACAGCAATTTGCATTCCTGACTACATTTTGTGCTAAAAATAGCAAGTCCCAGAACAGACAAAGCCTGTAGAGAGACTTGACAATTGGTTAGATCTGATTATTATATTAAAATGTTAAAATTCACCTCATTACACAAAGTACTTGCCTCAATTATTTATCCCATTAACCTGAGGCTAAAGATGCTGCATATGATACCAGCTTTTCTAGAGGCCTAATCTCAAAGGATCTTTTCAAGGTTAAAGGCTTGTCACAGTATAGACTGCAGAAATGCCACTATTATCAAAGCCTGACACACTTTTCTTTTTTTAAATATTAAATTTAAACTTCAGAATATATTCTTTAGAGGCAATGTCTCTACAATGTGTTCTGTTACAATTTTCAATATTTTTAAATGCTCATATTATGAAGTCACCATAGAGGACAATTTAGACAGTGGAGCTGGAAAACTAGTGAGAATGTTCCAAGGGTTTGTTATGAGGTGCTGATGTTGCCCCATTCTTATTTTGTCTGTTTGCCTATTCATGTGAGAACTTTGACTCAGGATTCATACACCTCATTATGTCTTTTTTTCCATTTTTCAACCCTACTTTCACCATCCTAGAAGCTTTATTACCTTGCAAGGGTCTCATACCAGATAAACATCCTGCTCCAAATACTTTTTCCTCATAGGTCCCAGTTTTGCTACCTTTGCCTCCAATTTTGGTTTTTCTGGTATACCTGTGGAATGTCAGCCTGATACTTTATTACTGACAGGGTTGCCAAGCAATATTGGCCTTGCATGGCTCTGCTTTCTGAAGCTCCTTTCCAATTTTCTATGAATTTGGAAACTTTCTCCCTTAAAAGCTCCCCTCTTCCTGCCTTGGCAATCTATTTCTAATCGTGCTGTCTGTAATTTTAGTCAGTTTATCACACCATGTTTGTCACTGCCAGTGATTTCCCATGCCTTATTTACCCCAAGTCAGGGCCTAGTCACTTAATAAATCATTTCCCTGCAGTGCTGCCAAACTCTAAATTAAAATTCCACTGAACAGAAGAAGCGCACTGAGCCGCTTTTGTGATCAAAAGTCACTTAAATTTAGAAAACAATATAAAAGTAATAAACACCTTTTGCCTAGTGGTTTAAATGCCATGAGACACTGGGAATAAATTCTACACACATTTAAAATAGTATACATCAGCTCCTTTCAAAATAGCAGATAAGCAGACAGAAGCAGAAGAGGAAAGAGAAGAAATGGAGGAAGGCAGAAAAACAACTAGAAGATTAAAAAATCTAAGAAGACATAGGAAAGATGGGAATGAACTTTCTGTTCAGAAGTTAGGAAATACACTTCCTCGTTTGTCACTAGTTCTATAATAAATCATATTAGTCCACTTTTTTGCCTGCAAGTAACAAATCAAGGTTCTGCTGTGCAATTAAAAATTTCTTCCATGGCTCTCTTGTCTTATTAAATAATTCAAGTTCCTTTATTTAACAAGGCTTTTCTTGTAGCAAAGTACAGAAATCATTCCAAAAGGTGGTGGCCTGATTAAATTATCCTCTGTTAATTTGTCTATAATAAGGACAGAAAAAGTGTCTGTCAGGCTATGGTGGCCAAAGGCTGATCCCCACGCACAGGGGTGGAGGAGCCCTGGCAGCCCCACAAGGCACTGGATCAGCCCCTTCTCTGCCACAGGAGCCCCAGGGGAGCCTCAAAGCTGGGCCAGACCTTTGAGGAGTAGGAGAGGCTCCTTGCTGTGGGAACAGGGGACAGAAAGGGCTGTTGGTGTAAGCTGCAGTCCTTGTGCACAGCTGTGCCTGTGCTGCACTGGTCCAGTCTCCTCTAAATAATCTCTATTTGTGATAGCTTTCCTGGGTGAGGGGCAGGGTATCAAACAGACATTAGGAAAGAGGAACTATTTTACTTCCAAGTTGGAAATAATTAATTTGTTCAGATATTCCAAAATAATGGCCTTTCTTTCCAACGATGTAAGCATTTGCTTTAAAAGAAAATGTAGAATATTACCATTGTATCATAATAACCATAACATTGTCTTATATGTTGCTTCTTTATTCATGTTCTAGCAGCTTAGAAATACAATAAAATGGATTTTGAATGTATTTGTGAAGTAAAAATCACTATTAAAGAATTACAAATAAGCAATACAAATCCTTTTAAAGAATGCTGAAGTTTTATCTGAGAATAAATGCTAAACCATTTTAAGAACTTAAAATATTTTCTTGCCCAATTCTGTTTTAATTCTTGGAAAATTGAATCTATTGATCTTGCATTTTCCAACCTTTTTGAAGTAGTTTCTAAATAATAAAATGGAGTCCATAGAGTCCATTTTGAAAGCAAAATATATTTTCCTAATTTTAAATATAAAATTAGATCATTTATAATATTTATTCACGGACCTTAAGAGACTGATTCAAAAGCTGCTGAAGGCATATGTATCAAGTGATTCCAGCAGACTTTCAATCAAGTCTTCAACAAGAAGAAATGCTTATAATGTCTGACTGAAGTATTAGCCAGGCACCCCTCAAAGATTCCTTACAGAGTCTGAATAAGGTTTTACAAACTTAAAAAAAAAAAAAAATTAGTAGAGGCTTATTCTATAAAAAAGCTAATCTGGTACTGAATTCAAAAGCATTGCAAAATGTGTCAATCAGAGAAGTAATCTAGATCTAAGAAAGAAACTACCTACAAAGTAAATGTTGGAAATATCAGGGTGAGGTTCAGTTCTGCATTGAGATGCATAAACATGAACTTGTGTCTGTGTGGGGTGGGTGGTCCTGTTACAGTGAGCAGAGAAATTGTCACTGCTGTTAGTAAGGTGTAAACCACTTTCCTAAACATGTAAACCACCTTCCTAAACATGTCTGGCCTCCTGCTCCTGCAGAAGAGCTTGGGTGTCCTGTGAGTCATGCACTGCCTCTCTTAATGCTCACTTCATCTTTCACTCTTCTGGCATGTTCCCTGTGTTTATGCAGCAACATCACACTCTTATTAGAGCTTGTAGGTCTTGCAAAACACCCAATGCAGGCACCAGCTAGAAGAGGAGTTGACTCTGGGCTCCATAAACAGATTTGACTGTGTTGTCATTTGAGACCTACCTGGTACTTTAGAAGACATTTTACAAGCTATGTCCCATCCTGAAAGAAATTTAATACTGGTGTCTTCTGTGTAAATGTGATTATTTAGTTGATCCATTAAGGAGTGTCCCAATGTAGAGGGATGTTCCTGATTGTTTATTTCCTTTCGAAAAGAGGGATCTGGCACTCCTGTCTGTGCAACAGCTAAACATTAACTGATAGTTATAATATATTTTCTATATTATATAATAATAAACAATAATATGTTATTATATAATAATATAATTGTATATTATTATATGTAATATATGCATATAATCTTTATGATAAGATAAAGGCAACACATTTCTACATTGCAAAAAGTTCAATTTAAGTTAATGCTATAATGAGTAAAAATTCTGGCTGTCAATCAAGGCTTGACTAAAGCAATCATTAAATGTCAAAAAGCCATTGTTACTTGTAGGTGCATATGGTTCATTGCACCAAAGATAAATAGTGCAATTAAAAAAAAATGATAGTCAAGATATTCTTCCAGGCAATTGTGCATAAAATAGATGTGAAAGTGTTTAATGAAATGTCCAAGTTGTTCTGAAAAATGCAGTCAGTATACAATGTATTATGTTCCTGAAAGGGAAAATAAGACACATGGGGAAATTTCCATGTACTAAAACTCAAGTACAGGGTTCTTTTTTTCAGATCTGTATTTATTATTCCAGATAGACACTCTACTAAGTAAAGTGGAGAGATGCTGAAGCTGGAAGTTCATTAATATGTGATCTGAATACAAACTGCCATTCTTAAATAAGGGATTGAGTCTGTCTGCATACTGGTACTCTCTGGGAACAGATACAGCTGATGAACTTATCTTGCAGTGTAGGGTGATTGTGCTATTGCACTTAATGAAGCTGGCTGAAAAAGTATTATTTTTCATACTGGAAAACCTAATACTTACAAAACACGGAGATCCAGGCTCCAGGAGGTTTCTGTAGAATAGCAAACTTCAGCTAAAAATCTGGCAAACAAAAAGGGGTGTCTCTAAAATTTAGAGAATGCATTAACTTGTATGTTGTAATTTACACAGATCATATAACTGGAAGTGATAGAATTTCAAAACTGATGCATTTTATACTTCCAAGAATGATGAGTTAGATACTGTATTTTAAAAATGGAAAAAGTCCAGAGGTTTACTGAAAAATCAGGTCCAAATATTTTATTTTATTTCAGCTGCTGGCAGCTAGTATATTATAGCAAGAGACTATAGCAAAATGTTATTAATTTTAAGTTTGGTTATCAAAATCTTTAATTTTATTCTATCACTTGCTTTGATAGTAACACAAATTCCAAACACATTTATAAGTAAATTTTTCTTGTATATTTGAACCAAATTAATCTGCTTCTGTATTAAAGACAGGAATAGGGCTGAAATGTTTTTGTCTGTCGATTCTGAGTTGTCCGAAGTTTCTGTCATTCAGCTATTTTTAGATAAATTTTTTCAAGATATTTCAATTAAGATCTTTTTGTTCTTCCAGCTTCTGTCCCACAAGTGTTAATTTGACACAATTCTTTATAGTCTCTCCCTTGGTCCAAATATAAAATACCTTTCATGTTGTGGCACCAATAAACACACCTCTACAGTGCAAAATGAGCTAGAAAGCTCTCTTAAGTCATCCTACTTTTTTGACCAAAACAGGCATTTCCAGTCTCACCTTTCACTTGAAATGGATTTGCTAAAATTTAAAAATAATCCAAACCAATCTAAAACATAAATTACATGGGGACAGGAGTTGGAGGAAGAAAAAAAATAGCCTGAATGCTATTCTAATATTAACATCAGAAATAAGGAGGAGAAGTCATATAAACCTCATATTCTTATATGAGGGATACAAATATCTGTGACTCCAGCCAGCCTCTTCTGTTGCATACATCCTGTGAAATGAAATTCAGCTTAGGCCCTTGGGCTAGTTTGTATAGCTAGGATTCACATGATACAAATACATAAACACAGGCTGGACAGAGAATAGAATGGGACCAGCCCTAAGGAGATCTTGGGCATGTTGGTTGATAAGAAGCTCAACATGACTCAGCAATGTGCTCGTTGCAGTCCAGAAAGACATCTGTGTCCTGGGCTGCACCAAAAGCAGCGTGGGCAGCTGATCTGGGGAAATTCTTCTGCTCCTTTATTCCACTCTGCTGAGACTTCACTGTCAGTGACTGAAATATTGTCGTTTATGGCTTAAATATTTTCATGAAAAACTTTTGCCTGTTGTAGCAGAACTGTATTACAAAAGTTGCACAGGAGACTGCTGCATCCAGCTGTAGGGTGCTCAACATGAGAAAGATACTGACCACTGACCTGCTAGAGTGCAGAGGAGGCCATGGAGATGATCAGAGGGCCAGAGCACCTCTCCTGTGAAGACAGACTGAAACAGATGAGGTTGTTCAGTCTGGAAAAGGGAAGACTTCAGAGATGCCCTTTAGTGGCCTTTCAGTACCTGAAGGGAGCCTACTAGAAAGATGGGAGGGACTTCTTACTGGGTTATGTAGTGACAGGACGAGAGGGAATAAACTGAAAGAGAGCAGGTTAAATCAGATATCAGGTGTAAATTCTTTACTGAGAGGTTGGGGAGGCACCATAAAAGGTCACCCAGAGGAGCTATGGATGTCCCATCCCGGGAAATGTTCAAGGAAGTGGATGGGATATGAAGCAGCCTGGGCGAGTGGAAGGTGTCCGTGCTCATGGCAGAGGGAATAAGATGATTGTAAAGGTACCCCCAAACTATCATTCTATGGTTTAAGCAACAATAAAAGTGTGAACACTGTTGTTGTTCTATCAATATTCAGTATTACTTTTTTTTTAATCTCTTTGGAGTTATCTAATAAAATGAAGACTCTGTACAAAGACTTGTTTTATTTTGCTTTCACAAAACATTTAAATTGCTTTCAACATTTGTTTTTCTTTCAATTTGTTGGCTTTCTAGTCCTTGCTTTGAGAATTAGTTTAACATTCCTGTAATTTTTGATGTTTTTAGTTACCACTAACCCTACCACGCTTAACTTTTTTATCAGTGAGGGTATAACAGGTATAGTAGGTTTACATGTAAAAATAGAAATGCATATTTAGTCATATTTGTCTGTTTTTGAGTGATCTTAGTGGTATCAGAAAAACAGGAAAACAGTAGTAACAATTTGGCTGGGTACCACCAAGAAATTCAATATAAAGCTAACCATTTTGACCATTAAGTTTAACATACAGACAGAATACAGTCAAGCACAGAAAAAATTGTCCATCAAAAGAGCAGTTATGATGATGTCATCCTCATACAGAAAAGAATTTATAAATCCTTTCACTATTCAGCTTTTGGGATTTTAAAATTTACGACTGCTATGATATTTTAAGTTCATCCACTTTCTCCTCCAACACAGATAGATCCATGAGTAATTTTAACTAATTTGTACAATTTTATCTGCATTATTTTGTTTAAAAACCGTATTAATAAGATATTTTATTTCCAGATTAGTTGCATGAAGCTGGGCTGTGAAAATTACTTTAATCTAAATGTATTAAAATTTTGACTTGAAGTACTCAAAGAATCAAGTGCAACTTTTATTTTCCACTAAATTACTCTTGGTGCCTTAGTGTCCATTTGCTATTTACTTTCAAGACATAATGATGCAATCACTATGCATTCTTTTTTAATTTCACTTGCAAATTCTTTGTAGCTTGACATGGAAAGAGAAATGTGTTGAAGTCATTAGTAGATTTCAATAGCTAGGCTATAGTATGCATTAGTGAGTAATGTGGTAATCCATTAAATTATTATCATTATTTTAAAATGAGTTTTAGACAAATACCAAAACAGTTTTTAAAAAAAGTCAAAAGGTTTTATCCGGGTGTTTTACTTCTTGGAGCTAATTTCTAATTGCTAGTCTTTTTAAACAAAAGTGAATATAAATGGCCATTTCTGATGAAATATTTCTTATTTTATTCACTTATTTGTTTGATGTTGTCCACTTAGAAGTTAACCTCTGCTATAAATTCTTTAAAAAACTTTGGAAAAGTGCTAAATGTACACTGAGCATTTTGACATTCTCCTTGCACATTATGAGAGCTCTGGGCAGAGAACTATAGAAGGTGCTCATAAATCAGAAAACAAACACTGAGAAGGTCACAAAAGAACATTTTACAATTGTGATGGCTAAAATATATGAGGCATTAAAATTTGAATTCTACGTTTGTATGACAGTGTCTGTAATGAGAACAGAAAATACTTTGAGCTTAATCTATTCTCTTGACAATTTAAATATTACTGTTACCCAGTTGTTATCTTGTACTTCTTCAATTCCATCAATGGGAAAGGTCATAAAGATAGTGAAAATGCATTATGGAATTTAAACTTCTGACATTTTCCTAAATAGTTGGACAAAGAGAATATGTGGATAACATGATATGGCTTTCTTTGAAGGAGAGAATTTGGAGTAATAGTTAACCCATCCATTTTTTGTGAGGTTTTTACTTCTCTGTTCATTTCAGATCATGTTACCAAGACATACTGTTCATTTAGCATTTGACAATTAATATTAAAAGAAAAACAACATAATTTTTCTCTGATGGTTCTCTTTATGTGCTGAGGTCAGAACTCTGAGTTAATTTTATTGCTGTTTTAATAAAGGACACATATTGCTTACTCAGGTTTTAAAATACTTTAAACCTGGAGGTTAAGTCTCAGTTTATGAATCTTCAATGAACTAAGATTAGATCCTGATATAAATACTTAGAAAATTTATTCTCTCAACCAATATGTTGCTTTGCTTCTGAGACAATTTTTTAAATTGAGTTTATATATTTGAATATCTATTAACCTGAAGAATTTTTCAAGTGACATCCCTTAGAAACATCATGGATTCATGCATTGACACAATGAAACTAAATAAAGTGATATAAATTACAGTCCCCACATATCAAACACTACAGAATCATTTTTTCCATATTATACAAGTTCAACAACAATCGTTTCTCCAGGGTCTGATCTTGTCTATCACCACTGTTCTTGGATTCACATCTCAATAAGTTCAGTCTGTTTCTGAACAAGATGATTATGTTTACAAATAATGAGATGTATATGCAGAGAGCAGTTGTTGCAATCCAGTTGTTTGCAAGACAGGGTCTGACCTGCAGAAGTTGCTCTGTTCTGCTCACTGTTATGGTGGAAATAAATAATCTTGAGATAAATATAAATTAACCATAATATTGTATATAGTCAAGCAGAATTGTTGCTCCTCTCTAAGCCAAATTATTTATAGCTCACTGAGAAGGTTAACACACTAACCAAATCTTCTTTATAATGACATTTTAACTACAGATGTACTCTCTGAAATGTTTACACGACTCAGTTATCTTTTACCAAAGCTGTCATCTAGTCTGGACTGTAATTGTTCAATGTATTTTCTTGGATTTTTCTCTCATGTTTTACTGATTTTTTTTTATTGTGATGGCTGCTTTAAAGCAATCATGAATTGATTTTTAAATTCATCAGGGTGAGTGAATTTGTAACAGGAGTTACTCTGCAACAAAAGGATGAATTTCCTCATTAATCCTAAGATTGTATTAGTTGCCTTCATATACTTGTTTTCCAAATTCAAATTTCTGATGAACATGGAGCACTGTAATTTTAACATTAGTACCAATTAATTAATTCCAAGAATACCTGAACCTAAGTTTCCAATACCATTGACATGTGAGGGCTTTTTCTGTTATTTGGGATACTGGTTAGAGCAAAACTATGTGTTTTGTTCTCTTTGCACTTGGATTCCTACAGTCCTACAAAAATTTACACAAAGAAAAAAGCTTGAGTGCATCAGTATGCATCTTCTCTTATATCATCTAGTTTTCAGAACTAGAAAGTATAATTTCACTATTTAAAAAACAATATTAAAAAAAGAATTCCTACTCTAATATGCTCTCACCATTTCTTTAGCATTTACTACCTTCAGTATATTTTTTCATACTTGTTTCAGAAAGGTAAGTTTGTTCTTTATATACTAAACTTTAAGGCTGTTGGTTGTTTTGGTTTTTTTAATATTGACTTTTGTAGACAAATGTCTTTGCGCTTTTAAAATGGTTGGTCTTATCTTCACTCAACTCAAAACATTGATTTTGTACATAAAATTCCCTTTGGGATAAAGCCAACCAAAGCAGTATCAGTGATGTGATAGAATTTTAAGTACAATACAATTGCTCAGTGTAAATGTATTCTAAGCTATTATTTGAGGACAGCTTAAAGTCTGTGTTTCATTGCCCACAGGGCATGGATAGAGCAAAATCCAATCAAATACCTGGGAAACTTTGTTCTTCAGATCTAGTGAAAGAGCTTGGGTTCACAGTAAACTCATCTTTGACATAAATATCCAGGCTGGATTTAAATTACAGTGATTTTGCAATCCCATTTGCAAAATTTTTCCTTTGAGTTCTTTTCTTGTTCCTTTGCAAACGTAATTTTGAGTAGAAGAGTTTCAGGTGACTGATGACTATGAAATTGTCTCTGCTAATAATAATAATAAAACTATGAAAAATTTTAAATTTTGGAACCTCATGTCAAGATGCCCTAACGAATTGGAATATTATGTGAAATATGATTTTATTACTTCTCTACTAAAAAGCTAAATATTTTCCTGTGCCAACTGTAAACCACAGTTTCAAAACATTGCTGTTAAAATCTGAGAGGTAAAAACAAAATACTGATATATTTCTTAAAAAGTTCCTGAATTATTCATATCTCATTTTCCTATAAAATCTGACTCACTTGCAGACACCCAGTTTATGGATAGTCATTTGAGCTGACATCAGGAATTTGACTGAGCAGCATTACTTGTGGATAACATGGTTATTTAACATGCATTTCAATAAAATCCCCCATGCAGATATATGACCCATAGGAAACCTAAAGAGCAAAACACAGATATTGTGGCTGCCCGCTCCGCGTGGGGCTCAGCCACAAAGTGCCGGGATTTTCAGGCTCCGAGTTCCAGCCACCGACACTCCCTTCAGTCAGAGGGGAAATGAGAAACGAGACGGGTTCTTGTCCAGAAGATCTGAGAGTCTGTTTATTGATGGGTAGCCCTCAGATGCCACTCAGGGCAAGAACCCTAACAAGGGTGAGACAGCAGGTTTTATAGGGTACATATAGGGCGTGGTTTACAGTCAGGCTCCAATTACCACAGGAGCAGGAACTGCACCTCACATCCCCTCAGCTTGGGGTGGAGGCAGTATGCCTCAAGATATTAGTGTTATAATTTCTTTGATGCGCTGGTGTGAGTTATTTGGTCACCCATATAAGTTTTTTTTTAATTATCTGTCACTTTTCTGTCTTTGTTTCATGCCATTATTGATAGGTCTGTTAAGCGATTGCATTTTGAAAGTTTAGGCTGATGGTTTCAAAATGCAATACCTTGTCAGGTAATACAATATTAATCAAACAGTATATTTATAATACTTTGCTACTATTTCTTTAATGGACAACAAGCAGAACAAGGAATAATACAAAAGACGATATAAAAATGACTCTTGTTTTTTTTTTTAAAAAAAATTTATTCAATTATTGAAACAAAACTGAAGTTACAGGAATGCTCAATGCATTTCTTTTTCCTGCAAAGTTCTCTCAAGCTTTTCTATTTTTTAAAAGATCGAATGGAGGATAATCAGCTTTCTTCTTAACTACAGATTTCATGTACTGAATCAAATTTAAAAAGTGCACAGTCTTAAGATAAGTACATAATTGGCCATGAGAGATTGGTGTAGGAGGGTTTCCTAATGAGCTATACCACCTAGTACAGCTCATCTAATGCCTGCCATTACAATTTATACCTTGTTTCCTATTTGATCATCAGCTCTCAGGGAGAAAATGTATTTTCAAAATATATGCATATGATATGAAGCAAAGCAATCTGTGGGCATGATGAAACACTGGTCTTCATTAAATATTTCCACAGATGGTTAACTTTTTAAAAATTAGATTTCCTTCATAATTTCAAGTGACGCAGCTAAACAAAAAAGCAAACAAAACTGTTAATTGAAATAGGTAGATTTTTCTATTGCATTAAATAATACAGTTGTTTTGGAAGCAAATGTATTTGGAGTCTTTTTATGCTACTTATAGATATTACATATGTTTAGAATAAAGCATGGGTTTGTTAAAATACTTTTCTGTTAGACAGCTTATTAAGCTTCTCCATGGCCTACAAATAGACTGATGTTTGTAGTCTCAGTAGTCCCATCACTGTCAGATTGTAGGAAGGATCAGAAAATCCCCTCCTTGTGGTATAGTTAGAGGAAAAAAACAGAGGACAAAAAGGAATTGTATCATTTTTACAGCTGTAAGGATGTATGTTTTGCATTCCTTGTCAGTATGACTCTTTTTGCTTTTGTCGTTCTAGATACAGAAGTCTTTCTTTTTATTTCCTTTTTTTTTTGATTTTGTACAATCAGTTATTTTCAGAGCACAAAAAATCATAAAAAAATAATGAAGTGATACCTCAAAGGATGGCAGTTTTATGTGTTGTGAGGAGGACAGATTGTTCATTAGCTTCATATTCAATACTATTCTTCCTTTTCTTTCAAAGTGTACCCATGATGCTCATAGCAATCAGTGCTGGAATGAACTTCACTCTCCTGCTCCCATGTTGAGACAGGCTCTGCATAGAAAGATGTGTAGTTTCCTTTTTAACTCTTGATCTCCTACACTATTGAAAGAATAGTTGATGCTCATTCTACAGTGTGGTAATAGCATTAGTTACAGTTTTAGGTGATGACTAAATAAATTTTTGTTAAATAAACATTGTTGCATAAGAAGAGAATATTGGGCACAAAGCAAAAGCTATTTATAGTCACCTTGACCCTCATTTTCAAGTATATTTATATTTTTTTTTTCAGAACCAAATGCCTTTGCAATTAAGAGGTTCATTATTTCCACTAAATTTCCAACTTTTTTTATGAGATATATATTTGACTGTTTTTCCATCAGCAGTTTGGTACTATCATTGGTCAAATGAGTTGTTCTTACTTAATGAGCTTGCATCACATGCTTATGTAATTCTTTCCTCATGACTAAAATCTTTTCCAGAGAAGACACTGTAAACTTGATATTCAGTCACTCTTGGTTCCTAACACCTTCCAGAATTCCAATCTGATACAGCCCACAAAGAGCACCAAGTTCAGAATTCTGGATAGGCATAATGAAACAAACTTTCAAAATGCTGCTTGGAAGAATACATCTCTTCTTTGAGAAATTTCTGAAGGTAGATTTTAAGGACAGCACTAGTGCTGTTATAATCAGACTGAATCAGAAAGGAAGATTCTCTGAAGATATAATTTCATTTTCTGTCTGAAATCTATGTAGTGTTTGCATATTTGACTGAGTTTAAAATGAGATGTTTTAAACACTTGAAAATTGTTACCTAAAATTCACTCCCATTAAGCTTAACAGAAGTTTAGCATTTCTTGTAGGCAGTGAGCCAACAGATCTGTTCAGTTCATCTGTCTCCAACAGTCCTTGTTTAATTATACTAATAATGAGATAAAAAGGAAAAAAAAGAACAAAATCTTCCTCCTTTCCCTAATCATCAGAAGAAAGCTCTGACAATCATGGGAAGTTTAGTCAGTAGCAGGTTTGCTTCAGTATTCAAAACATTACCTAAATGTCCAAAAACTTACCTGTCTTATCACCTTAGAAAGACTCTGAATGACCAAAGGTGTAATTTCAAAATTTATAATGTTCTAAGTATTTGAGAGACAAAGAAAAATGCCAACAGTGGCAACATAAAATGCCTGTCTCAGAGTTGTAAAGCAGTAAGATTTACTGTAATGAAATAGTTCTTTAAAGCATCTTTGAATTGCTGTGTATTAAGATCACCTTTGCCATAGTCTAGTTGCTAACCAGTAATATTGAGAAATATGGAACTGAGGAACAGAACTGGAAAGCTGAATGTTAGTCAGGGTAGGGAATTCATCTCATTGAATACACATACCTACATCACAGCTGCTTCTGCTAGGATATTTTTCTGAAAAATTAAGAAAGTAAAGTACATTGAAATCGTTATTCATCCTACCCTGACATCTATATCTAAAACAGGTCAGATTAATACCTGGCAGGTGACTGTTGAGCATAAACAAAAGGAGAAACTTTGAAGTAGGCTTCTCAATTTTAGACACTGAGGATATTCCTAGAACAGAGAAACAAAAAAGACCATGAAGCAGATAAAGTTGAGATGATGGTATATTTTACTCTCATCTTCCTAGCATGAGCCCTGCTTAACTATATCGTAATTTGATCCCTCAACGGGTATGATCTTGATATTTGAGGGAGCTTTCCCCAGCAGTCTCAGCTTTGATTTTGGTATTGTTATGTCTGTTTAGATTCTATTTATAAATCAATTTATATTTACTGGTTATCCATTACCCATTCATTGTTTCTCCTTTGTTAGTGAGTGAAATGCAGTAGTACTAAATGTTAATAGCTGTGTATTTCCCTTTTCTTTCTTTCTTTCCCTCAGTGAGAACTGCAAACAAATGTAACACATTCTGCCAGTGGCATTGGGGAGGACAGGAGTGGAACAAGATCCCATGAAGTATTCTCTTTGGAACAGATTGGAGCTCTGAAATCAATATATTTTATGAAGCAATAATACTGAAAAGAATTCCCTCTACAACTAAGCTCAGGCTTCTTTGAAGTCTAAAAAAGTGGTGCTTTTTTTCCTATGAAATGTTATATTTCTGCATCAACACATTCTCTTGAGAACAGAACATGTACAGGGTAACAACGATCTGTGAAGCAAAATGAGATTTTCACAGCAAAACAAAAGTTCATTTCAATTTCTTGAGGAAATAGAGTGAAAAGAATATCAGCCATTTGTCATCATTGCAATTTCAGGAAAACAGTTTACAAGAAATTCACAAAAGGTTAATTAGCTAGGGTGGGAGTGATTTTAACACTTACCTGATATAAATCAGCAGCACTATACAAATTTGTGCAATCCATAGTTGATCTAGAAATCTTAACTAGTGATGGGCCACATTTTTATTGATTTTAAGTAATAAAATGTTCATGGTGTTGAAATTATAACATTTCATAGTAATATATATATTAGTTTTGACAGTCATTTGTGACTAGAAGCCAAACAAAGGTCTGCATAAAACAGTCAGGATGTAGGAATTAGAAAGGTCTTTCACTAGCTATGAATGGTACAGACCACAGACAAGGCTTTTATTCATTGGAGAAAGAACTGAAATTAAGAATAGTGATCTGATATGGATTATTAAAATATTTCTTGATTATGTGCTGCAGCAGAGTTTTCTAGGTAAAAGATTTCAGCACACTGGACAATGTGGGGTATGGAGATTTTTTTGTTGGATTTTCTTTTGGAAGGACTTTTTTTTTTATCAGTTTAAAAATTCCTGTTTCATGCATGATAGGCAATGGTAGAACAGGCAGGACAGTTTCTCTCCTTTCTTGTACTCCTACCTCTCTTTATGAACTGCAAGCCTACAGGAAGGGGAAATAGATCAATAGTTTAATTTTAATTTCAAAATATCTCTTAATAGAGATATAATAATATGTGATATAAGTATAAGAGGGAATTTTGAATAAAATGTTAGTATTTTTAAAGAGCGCAGAAATGGAATTTATATTGTACTAAATCATGGAAATGAGATTAATGCAAATTGACATGCATCCTATAAATATTTCTGAAATGTTTCCGTGCTCATAAGATTTCAGTGAAGCAATTTGTTTCATTTGCAGCACAGCAAGGAGAAGCAGATGACTTTCAGTTTTGCCTGGTTTGCTACCTGTCACCCTTTCCTCATAGCAAGGGTAACACTAATTCTCCCTTCTGCTCTCTGCTGGCACCAGAAATTCTCTCCACCAAAGAAAAGAAAACAGATGATACAATTTGGCGAGAGTTGTATGCATTTGTCTGGCCAGGAAAAGAAGCTGTCCTTTTGACACAGCCAGAAAAAAATATGCATAAATTGCATTTCCTCTGGTTTCTTCCTCAGTGAAGGCACAAATCTCAGACTCCTCCAAGATGCCACAAATTTTCAATAAGATTATAGGAACTCAATTGCCTTTGAAATATCTTTATAATCACAGTGTGAATTGTCTACAGGCTATGACAAGAGGCATCTATAGACAATATGGGGACACACACAATGGTGTGAATATGCCCCGTTCCTACAAATTTTGCTCAAGTTTCATTTTAATTTTAAAATCNAGAATTTTGAATAAAATGTTAGTATTTTTAAAGAGCGTAGAAATGGAATTTATATTGTACTAAATCATGGAAATGAGATTAATGCAAATTGACATGCATCCTATAAATATTTCTAAAATGTTTCAGTGAAGCAATTTGTTTCATTTGCAGCACAGCAAGGAGAAGCAGATGACTTTCAGTTTTCCCTGGTTTGCTACCTGTCACCCTTTCCTCATAGCAAGGGTAACACTAATTCTCCCTTCTGCTCTCTGCTGGCACCAGAAATTCTCTCCACCAAAGAAAAGAAAACAGATGATACAATTTGGCGAGAGTTGTATGCATTTGTCTGGCCAGGAAAAGAAGCTGTCCTTTTGACACAGCCAGAAAAAAATATGCATAAATTGCATTTCCTCTGGTTTCTTCCTCAGTGAAGGCACAAATCTCAGACTCCTCCAAGATGCCACAAATTTTCAATAAGATTATAGGAACTCAATTGCCTTTGAAATATCTTCATAATTACAGTGTGAATTGTCTACAGGCTATGACAAGAAGGATCTATAGACAAAATGGGGAGACACACAATGGTATTGAATATGCCCCATTCCTACAAATTTTGCTGAAGTTTCATTTTAATTTTAAAATAAACACATAATCATCTATATGTGAAATATACAAATCTTTTTAGTTTAGGGAGATACCATTATGTGTCATGAAACAATAATTTATTATGCAGATCAATTCTGACTGAAGTCAGACCATTTGATAATGTTGCCAGTGATGCAACAGATTCCTTGGCAAAGCTTCTTAAAACTAACATCAGAAAGGTTTTCAAGCTTGTGTTGATTTTGGCCTGCTACTCCACTTACTCTTTTGACATGAGAGGTTTGCAGGACTGATCTCAGGTCCCCACATTAGAGTTTGTCACCGTTGCACAACAACAATGAAATGCNGTTTCAGTGAAGCAATTTGTTTCATTTGCAGCACAGCAAGGAGAAGCAGATGACTTTCAGTTTTCCCTGGTTTGCTACCTGTCACCCTTTCCTCATAGCAAGGGTAACACTAATTCTCCCTTCTGCTCTCTGCTGGCACCAGAAATTCTCTCCACCAAAGAAAAGAAAACAGATGATACAATTTGGCGAGAGTTGTATGCATTTGTCTGGCCAGGAAAAGAAGCTGTCCTTTTGACACAGCCAGAAAAAAATATGCATAAATTGCATTTCCTCTGGTTTCTTCCTCAGTGAAGGCACAAATCTCAGACTCCTCCAAGATGCCACAAATTTTCAATAAGATTATAGGAACTCAATTGCCTTTGAAATATCTTTATAATCACAGTGTGAATTGTCTACAGGCTATGACAAGAGGCATCTATAGACAATATGGGGACACACACAATGGTGTGAATATGCCCCGTTCCTACAAATTTTGCTCAAGTTTCATTTTAATTTTAAAATCAACACATAATCATCTATATGTGAAATGTACAAATCTTTTTAGTTTAGGGAGATATCATTATGTGTCATGAAACAATAATTTATTATGCAGATCAATTCTGACTGAAGTCAGACCATTTGATAATGTTGCCAGTGATGCAACAGATTCCTTGGCAAAGCTTCTTAAAACTAACATCAGAAAGGTTTTCAAGCTTGTGTTGATTTTGGCCTGCTACTCCACTTACTCTTTTGACATGAGAGGTTTGCAGGACTGATCTCAGGTCCCCACATTAGAGTTTGTCACCGTTGCACAACAACAATGAAATGCTGTTTCCATTCCCTTTCTTGGATTTGTTCTTCCTTTTTTTCTTTTTTGCTTTTCTTATTCTTTTTAATTGAAAAATGTTGTCATTCTCTATACAAATTGTTATTTTACCTTCCATGAAAAATTTTATGTTCCATATTAATTCAGATATTGACCTTGGAGATGGTCCATTTCCTATGTTCCAATTTTTTTCTTGATGAATTAACAGGACTGAATAGTTCATTCTCACAGGAAAAAAAAAAGAGGTTAAAAGAAAGTCCTCACATAACAATTGCTCTCTGACATGGAAAGAATTCCAAAAGACAAGAGATTACAATGGTACATCCCAAAAGATTACTCTAGAGAAAAGAACCTTATTAATGTAACAACAGAAGAGGTCACATTCATTCTAGCAGACCAAATGCAGTGATTGAGACCAACTTGTTGTACTGGTTTTTAGACTAAAAGAAATACTGTTTACTTAAGAGAATAGGTTAGTGTTTGCATTCTCATTTAGATGGAATTTCAGAACAAGGTCACTTGGTTTGTTCAGCCTGGAGAAGAGGAGACTGAGGGGTGACCTCATTGCATTTACAGCTTCCTTGTGAGGGAAAGAGGAGGGGCAGGCACTGATCTCTTCTCTGGTGCCCAGTGGAGGGGCTGCAGTTGTGTCAGGGGAGGTTTTGGTTGGATATTAGGAAAAATTTCTTCATCTAGAGGGTGAAGCCTGGAATAGGCTCCCCAGGGAAGTAGTCACAACACCAAGCCTAACAGAGGATAAGAAGCATTTGGAAAAATGCTCTTAGGAGCATGGTGTGATTTTTGGGGCTGTCATGTGCAAGGCCAGGAGTTGGGCTTTGACGATCCTTGTGGGTCCCTATCAGCTCAGGATATTCTATGATTCAGTGAAATATTTGATTTTCTGGGCAAGCAATGGCACACAGATACACATCTATTTATAAGAATGAATGTGTATATATGAAAACTGTTGAAATCACACAGTTTCATTTCAACAAACTGAGATTTTATGGACCACTAGCTTAATTCAACACCAAAGGGTACTGACTGAGTTATCTGGAACAACCTGAGCACTTGCAACCATCTTGCTATTGTTTTGAGATTCCTTACAGCTTTGATACCAATGAGCAATGACAACCAATACTCCCCCAAAAATAATGTGCCTGGAGTAGCAGTCCTTAAATAAGAGAAATAAGTAAAATTGAAATAATTCATGTCAAGGACTCATTTCTAGATCCAAGAGTTATAGCTTTACCTTGGCTAACATCTCTCATAAAAGAGTGGCCTTAGGGCTTGCACAGGTCTTGCTTAGAGCTAGCAAAGAAACCAAGGAGAGAACTCTTGTCAGTGCTGATCTTTGCAAGGCTTGAGATGGTTCACTCTCCAACCCTGTGTTTATTTCATAAGGACTCATGAAATGAGGAAGAGGAGCAATCTCTTCTGGCTAAAAATACAGGAAAAACAACTAAATACAAGCTACTGAGTACTGAGAAACCAGGGAACTATGCTGACAAAAGACTCCTATATCTATGAGAATTATAGCTTTATGGCAGTCATCATGAGAACGTAGGTTTGCACATCCTACCATCTTAGCATTGTTGGGCTGGTTCTCTTTCCCCAGCATAACTTTGGGGAAACCCTAACTAAGTATGATTAGAATTGACTGGGATTTTGTTTTTCATATTCTACATTTTTGTGATTTCAAAACTATTTATCTTAAGATAGAAACCATAAAAAAAGAATACATAAACACTGAAGGTAATTTTGGCTCTAATGAATTCAAATACTTCAGTTAGGCAGCACTGGAAACTTTTTAATTTTATTTTGACCTTTTTACTTAATATTTTTTCCTGACTATCATGAAATATAATTTATTTTATGTCACTAAAAATGATAATATTTCACCAATTTTACTTCAGACCACCTAAAAAGCCTATAATTTTCATCCCTCACTCTATCCTATCTCCTGCCTATCTGGTTTTATTTCTGAATAAAACAGAACACAAAATAGATTTGAAAGACTGAAATATGTGTATTAGTCAAGTTATACAACCCAGTTACAATTATGGCAATATTTACTTGTTTAATTATACTTCTAATTCTCATCATTACTCTTCACTATTCATTGCATCAAATGTGCAGGAGGAATATGGCATTTTTGTTTTACTATATGCACTTCAAGATATAGGATTTGTGATGAAATTTAGAGTAATAATTAAATGAGACTGGGCTCAGCAAGGTTGCCTGAAAAATTGTAAATGAGCAGAGCAGAGATTTATGATTTCCACACACATTTTAGATCACTGAAATAAGATAGATGAATATCCAAAATGTCATACTGTCAGCACTTGACATGTCAAGCCAGAAGAATATGTTGTATGAAAACTGTAAATGCACCTTAGGATCTAAATTATGGTTCATGAAACTGGGGAAAAAATCTAAAAATACAATCACTTTCAACCTCTAAGCACTGTTGAATGAGATATCCTCCATCTTAATGCTAGGAAAATATTCTGTCTCACCTCTTGATATATTTATAAGCTTGAATTGGATAATTAGAGTGGTTCCAGTGAGAATGTAAGAAAAACTCCATGGATGTCATATGTATAACTGATCATAGAAAAAAATAGGAATAAATAATTTGTAGCTTGAAAAACCCCAACCAACCAATCAAATTTCATCTGCCCCCCTCCCCCAAAAAACCCAAACAAAAGAAACCCCCAAGAAAATCCCTAAAGGCATTAACTTGTAAGTTCCAGGTGATCTACAAAGAAATGATGTTTTCTCCACCTGTTTTCTTCCTTTGTCATGAAAAGTTTATGTGATCACATATCTTCATAATTTCTTCTGGTTTTACTTGTTTAACACTTTCTTTGTCCTTGCACACATGAAAGGCTTTGTTCTGTTCTAACAACTTATAAGATAGGAACTTAGCATGTGGGAAAGTGGATGCAAGAGCAGAGGCTGCTTCATATCCCTGCCCCAGTTACAAACAGTACTGAAGATGTAGATGGATTCTCAATACAGCCATAATGAACTTGTATCACATAACCTACAAACAGACCTGGACTGCTTTAATGCCTGCATCTGCCTTCATCAGCCAGTGTCTTTCAGTTGTTTAAAGCTGTTTGGCTAATCATTTCAGCTTCTACAGAGAGCTGAAGTAGTGGGGCCTTGATTTTGGCATGAGAACCTCATGAAGTTCCACAGCCCTAAATCTGGGTTAGGGCAGCCCCAGACATGAGTGCAACTATGAGAATCCATTGAGAGAAGTCCTGCAGAGAAGGACTTGAGGGTTCTGGTGGATGAAAAGCTGGATGTGAGCTGGCAATGTGTGCTTGCAGATCAGAAAATCAATTGTATCTTGGGCTGTATCCAAAGCAGTGTGGGTAGCAGGGTGAGGGAGAAGATTTTGCCCCTCTGCTCTACTCTAGTGAGATCACACCTGGCATACAGTGTCCAGCTGTGGGGTCACCTATAAAATAAAGAGGTGGGACCTATTAGAGCCAGTCTAGAGGAAGGCCACAAGCACCTTTCCTATGAAAACAGGCTGAGAGTTGAGATTGTTCACCCAGGAGAAGGCTCCAGAGACATCTAATTTCAACCTTTCAGTACTAAAAGGAAATTTATAAAGAAGAGGGGTATTGACTTTACACATAGGCAGATAGCAACAGGACAAGGGGGAACAATTTTGAAGTAAAAGTGGAGAGATTTAGATTAGATGTTAAGGAGAAATTATTCCCTTTGAGGGTGGTAAGGCACTGGAACAGGTTTCCCAAAGTTGTGGGTGCCCCATTCCTGGAGTGTCCGAGGTCAGGTTGGATGGAATCCTGAACTCTACCCAGCTGAAATTACCACAGTAGTGAAAGTAATCAAGTATGTATATTATTTGCCAGAGACATTTGTGAAGTCCTTGAATAGAGGTATTCAAGGCCCAGTTATAAAAGGCCTGAGGATTCTGGCCCTGATTGTATTTTGTGCACAAGACTGGCTTGTGGAACAGAAACCTGTAGAGGACCCTTCCCCTCTGCATTAATCTTATGGTCCTGTAAAATGGCAACAGAAGCTGACAGAATATCTAGTCCTGTGATACTGAGATATTTTTAATAATAATGTGAATAATATTTTTGAAGTATTTTAGGCAAAATTATAGAAGGTTTATTTTTTATGGAGTTCTTGGTCAAGTTACAAGTAAGATCAATGAGAGTTTTGTTACTGATTGGAAAGTTGTTGTAAGAATGGGTAAAATATCTTAGCCTGCATTTTTCACAATAATGCATGTTAATGCATGTCTACCATCATTTCTGAATCACAGCTGGAACACTAAAATAACCTTAAACAGCTCATGTTTTAAATGAAGTTATCATATGCAGCATTGAACATATATATGTAGCTATTTTTTTCATATATTAATATGCAGTATTATGCAATGTGTAATAAATTATTTATTTTCACCTAGTGGGGAATATTTTGTTCATTGTTATTGCTTTTTAATAATCAATCTTTTAAAATTAGAGACTTTTCTTTGGATACTTTAGGTGGCAGTGGAAACTTTTGTAGCACCCACAATGTTGTGAGAATCACTGGGGAAGGAAAGGAATCTCTTTCCAAATGAAGTTATATTTTCTGAGACTATAAACTATCTGCTTGTTTCTGATGCTTTTCTTTCAAATTCTTTCTTTACTAAATGCAAATTGGACCATTACTTAAGGAAATTATAAAAAAAAATTTCTAAGTGTATATATATATATATAAGAATAATTCTAACCTCCTTATACATAATTTCTGGGTTTTTTCCCAAGCATTTTCTTTGATATATATGCATGTATATTTTCCTGAAGAGAAATTTGCAAGCGATTTTGGATTTAAGAAAACTCAATTCTATTCTTCAGTATATAGTCAATATAATGTGTTCTGAATGACAAAATTGTAGCATTTATCCTAATCACTACTACATAGAAATTCTTCAATATACTTGGAGATTCTTATTCCAAGTGCCATTGAGTATATTTCACCTTTGTGTATTCATATGCCTACAGATGCAGAGATGACAGCACCATGCTTTTAAATTTGAAAAGTGTGTTCCAATTGAAGCCATTCTGCTTTGAGCTAAATATGAATTTGTGTTGTTGAAAGAAGAGAGATTTAAAAAGATAAAATATAGAGATACATACTATAGATGTAGCCCAAGCCTGCAATGCAGCTGCATGACTAAAGCTATGTTATCTGATGAAGAAGTGAATGTATGTATATATAATTGTATCACCAGTGACAGGAGAGAATAACCAATCTCACGGGTCACCCATGAAATATGGACGTCTTTACTGTAGATAGGATCACTCAAAAATTTGGTTTGGTTCAGAGTTATTCAGTTAACTTGCTAATACATTTTTAAAAAGTATTTGTTGACATTTTATAGTGAAAGCTGTGACTCTAAAGACAATTTAGGGTTTATAGTGAATAGAGAATAGATATGATCATTAATTATTTCTGTAAGTTCCTGCGTAAGTAAGCTGATGAGCTCCTTTAATTAATAACAAGAGAGTTTCTGTCTGCACAGTGGTGATGTATGATTTCCCGTGTGGAGAGACAGCCTTACAAAAAATAAAAATTAAAAGGTAACCTCATCCTGGTCTGTGAAGGCTCAAGCACTATTTTTATGGAAGGCCAAAAGAAATGATTAGTTATGAAAAAGTCTATAGGAAAGAATTTTTCAGACAACATAGAGTTCTGTAATCATCCCTTGGTGAACATAATTTACATTTGCAAAATCTCAGATATCTGTTGATTTCCTGTATTGTATCCCATCAAGGTATTGGCACTAAACTCACTGAGACATTTGCAATATCCACACTGAGTAAAATATAAGAATATAATCCTGTCAGTATACATAACACATAATAATGTGTTGCATGCTTTCCAGTAAAAATACATTTTAAAGAAATGAATTAATATTCAATTTCCATATGAAAATAAGGAAAATAGTTAAAGGTCAAATAACATTTGACCTTTGTGAGACATGCTAAGAAATATTTTCTACATAAGAATCCACTGTGAAGGGGTGTCCTGCAGCCAAAGAGAAGAGTTGGATAAAATATTAGAAAGTAATCACTAAAAGCAATATTAATTAATATACATTAGAAGAAATAAGCCTGTCCATTTATGATGGAGTCACGTTACATCTGTTACCTGAAAAAGTGACCTGAGTTCTCCAGGCTTAATTTGAAAATGTCTGATAGCAGTCAACATGAGGCAGGTGTTTTCCTGGGTTTTTTTTTTGGCAGATGATATACCTGTTCATGTCCCTTTCTTGTGGCCCTTAATATTCCTTGATAGTTTCAGGTCCTGGTGAGCTTTGGCTTTCTGAACTCATTCACTGCCCCTGCCCCTTGTCACCTGAGCCTACTTCCAGTATACTTCTTTTTGATGAGTGAGTTTGGTCAGGAACTCATTGTACATACCCTGGGGGCTCTTGCCACCTTGCCTTCACTTCATACTCTTCAAGGTAGCCTATTTTTGAGTTATGAATAGGTGATCCTTGGATATCATCTAGGTCTCTTGGTCCCTATTATCTCCATAGTTGCATTCCTTGAGATTCTTCCAAGGAGATCCCTTCTATCCTGAAGTCCAGGGCTATGGTCTTGATTAAGCCCTGCTCTCTCCTCACACGAACCTGAAGCCCTTTAAGACTTATTTTTTTTTTTTTTAAGTGTAGAGACATAAATCTGATGAAATTTCAGTGACAAAGGAAATATATGAACATCTTGAGATATATTTTCTATAATGTGATTATAGGAAGAATATATAATAATATGCAAGGACAGAAATATGTGACAAATATTAGTAAATATAATGTATAGTAATAATTTTAATCTGATTTTTTTCTGCCAAGATATAAAATACACAGCTATGAATGAGTATAAATGTACATAGAACTACTTCAATCATGCTTGGATGTTAATCCTTCAAGCTATTCCAACTCTAATACAAAGAAATAATATGTCCCAAATACCTCAATAACAAAGTGCTTTGAAGAATTTGAAGAATGTAAATATTTTAATACAACTGAGCAACATCCTATTGTTCTTTGTGCTGTCTGCTCCATCATGAAAAGAAAGTAACAATAGGATACATAAGAGATTATTCTTAGGAAAAAAATCTAGGAGGGAAACTGGAATATTAATTTGGGTAAAAGAAAATAAAAACAAATAGTGAGTGAGGAAAAACACTATGTTTCAACTACAGCACCTGGAATGCAAATTGTAGTATCTAAGTGGAATTTGTACTTGAATTATTCTTTGGACCATTTGTCCATTCAACACACACTGAAGAGAAGCACATTAATATAAACAATATACACAATTAACAAATTATTCAAGAAGACTTTATGAGATCATGAATTCAGACCTGCAGAATAGATTGGACATATATTGACAGGACGGCCATATAAGGTGGCTGTGCCGAAGTTCTGCATATTACATTACCAACCAAAACATCTTGTTAATTTCTTTGTATTGTCACACAAAAAGAGCTCCATATTTAAAAATATTTATTGCTGTGAAAATTTGATCATTAGCAGCATTTACTTTGAAGCATCTTTAGTTATATTGACTTGTACAGTGTTCATAGCTCTAAGGTAGGAGCATACTGAAGTTGAGCTGCTTGCTGAATCCAACTGGAGAACCCCTAGCAAAAAAAAGAAAACCCAAAAAATCCCAAACAACAAAAAACCCAAAAAAACAAAATAAAAAAAAATCCATAAGACCGCTCCAAAACAATCAATGTCAATATAGGACTGGAAAAGCATGAGGGGAAAAAAAGCTTAAAATTTTTTTTCATTTCCTTTGCTTTCTATGGAGATTTATACATTAATCTTGATAAGATAAACAAAACAATGAAAGACTGACACTGAATTTCTTTCAGTGTTTTTGTCTTACCTCATAATTCCATTCTACTGTGCATTCTTAAAACCTGAATACATTGTTTTGCTCTCTGAGTCCAATGCATTCTCTGACGACTTGCAATGAAATCCTCAAAAGAATAATTTGCAGATGTTTGAGATTTTTTTTAGTGATGTTGCTAAGAAATTGTTTGGGTAATTGGAAATTAAACAT
The DNA here is from genome assembly GCA_013398995.1 of Alaudala cheleensis. NCBI lineage: Eukaryota > Metazoa > Chordata > Aves > Passeriformes > Alaudidae > Alaudala > Alaudala cheleensis. The sequence continues at coordinate 283,342 of VWYE01021135.1, read as the reverse complement.
GGAAATTTATTTTGAATTCACATGCTAAAGCCATAATCCATACCATCATCCTATTAAATTTTATTTAGTGATTTGTATTTCTGAATTATTAGTTGACTAATCCTAAAGCTGTAATTCAGCTTCTGTTGCATTCACTTTTCCTGAAATCAGTAAGAGTTTAAGCTGCATAGTAAATTCAGCAAGAAGTCTTGATTTCAGATGCTTGGAGGCCTATCTAGCAGTCTACGGAGTCAGAGAAAACATGTTTTTAATCTCATTTTTAAATTTGGTGAAAAGTTTTGTGTAATCTTGTCACTGAAAGACTTTTTTCTCCTCTTTTTGCCTTTCTCATCGTCTTTCTCCTCTCCTGCTCACAGATCTTCTCATTTATAGTTTATTTAGCTTTAACCTGCCAATTATCTTAAAAAAAAAAAAAGTCATTCTGGTGTCTGAAAAAAAATAGGTTTATCTGTGGGTAAATTCACTGTGTTCATTAATAGGTGACTCATCTCCTGAAAAAGTAATGTAGCTGTTCACGGTTATTTTGTTTTGCTGTGGGTTTTTTTCCCAAACAACACATTTCTGCACAATAAATTTCTCAGTTTAGGAAACATGAGTAATTTATGTCCTTCAGAGCTTATCTTAATACAGGCCTAGAAGTTGCATATTGAAGGGTTAATATTCAGCTTATTCTGTGCTGTTAAGACAATTTAATTTTATGTGTAATGAAAACAGATTTATAATACAGTTACACGAACACAGCTTAAAAATTTACCTATACAAATTGCTATGTGGTGAGAAACAATGAACAACAGAGATTGAACTGGTTGAATAAGAACTTGCAGAGTTCTACTTCTATAAATTGATGGTTACTTCTTTCAGAAATGACCCTTCATTTAGAGCTATTTGGATATTTTTGGTGTGCTACACCATCTCTTTTTGAACTCTTGGTTTATGAGACATTATGAAGCATTAACATAATCTTACTTCATTCTTCTTTTGTCTAGTGCAATTTTATATTTTATATTTCACTGTTTAAACAATGGTTTGTCTTGGCCAAAAATCTTGTATGGAAAATCAGCAAATCATTTCTAAAACAGACTTTAGCTATGACTCTTTCTGAATAAGTGATTCGAACCTCTTTTATACTACTTTGGTTTTTTCAGGCATTATGTATTTTGGAGAAAATAGAATCTGTTTTATCACTGAGAAGGCTTTCCAAGTGGAAGTGAGTTAATCCTGTATTTTGCTATAGTAGTTTGGGTTTTTTAATAAAAGGTACAAGTCTGAGATGTCAAGGAAATACCTAGCAGAGAAAGGAAAATTGGGGACCCAGTGTCTCAACAGTTGTGCTATTAAAACCAAAACAGTTTTTTGTAACTTACTTTAAAGTTCCAAAATCACTTGAAAGATACAGAAGAACATTTTTTCAGCAGCTCAGATATTTTCCCACTGATATTTACATAAATCTTCAGGATTCCCTTAAACAAGACAAATTTGTGAAAGTGCTGAGACAATCTATATTTTTTATATATTAAAAAGAAAAAAACCAAGCATCCCAGACATTTATTCTTAGACAAAGTTCAAATATATGAAATGATTAATGCTTTTTGACATTAAATCTCTCAGACTATCAGAAAACTGAAGTTACTAGCTGCAGTTAATGAAACACTAACTTTACATAATACCATCTCCCTGTGCTGAGGTGGTAAGTTGACTTGTGCAATTTCTGTCTATTACTGAAAAGTGTTATTATTTAAAAAGTACAACACAAACTGTGCCAAAGATGATGAGTCCATCAACATTCCCAACAGCTGAGAACTAAATGTGACACCATCTGCTTGCTGAAATAAGATGGCATACTAAAATGTTCTGGTGGAATACAAATTGAATGCCAATTCTGATTGTTGCTCCTTGTAGTCAGGGGATTTTTTTATTATTTTAATGCAGTTTGGTCTCTATCATCTTTGCAAGAGAAAAAGATCTTTTGAAAGCATCCCTTTTTACCATATCTGTGAGAGCAGAATAGACAGAGATTGATTGAATCTTTTTATGTACTTGATTTCCCTTTCAGACAAACAAATATAAGAATGTAGTATATAAATACTAGTAAAGTACAATTAGCTGGCACAGGTAACTGTTTTAATAGTAACAAAAAGAAAGAATTAAGACTGATAGAAGAAAGTCAATTCCCTTCTGATGTGAATTATGAAAAGCTTTTGGGTTTTATTAGTTTTCTGAGAAAAGAAATAGCTAGCAGCAGATGAAATGAGAACATGTTACTGCCAGAACTGCCTTTTCTGCATATATGCATTATACATTACGCACTATATTGAAAAATTATGTTAAAAGAATGTCAAAGTTCGAAAGTTAGGGATTTCAGAATTAAAGATGACAGTGTTCTCGATCTTCCTGCCTGTGCAAATACAATTTGGTACAGTCTTTGCATACACAATTGGATAACATTTTAGTCCACATCTCCTGTCTCTTTCTGTGAATATTAATTTTGATACAACCATTGCAGAGAGCTTCTTCTTCTATTGGTATACACACTTAGTCTGCTGTCATTTGATAAAGAAATTCATGCTTTCCACCTTCAAAATATTGTTTACAACCCAAATCTCTAGTAACCTATACACTGCGTCTTCTGTGCCCACTTTCTGAACTGCCAACAGAAAGTGATCTTTAGAGCCAGTACCACAACTTTCAACACAGCCTTTGCAGCAGTGTATCATCTTTAGAAAACAGAAATCATCCTAAAGAACTTGATTTCTGCAGATACTGCTCCATTTTTTCTGCAGATATTCTGTTCTTAAAACAGATTTAATTTTCTATGAAGATATCTTGTTTATGTTATTCTCTTTTTTTCCAGTGGAAAAGACCTCTCAGATCATTGAGCCCAACCTGTAGCCTAACACTGCCCACACTGCCAAGGCCACTGCCAAACCATGTCCCTAAGCACCATATCTACATATTTTTGAACTCTCAGGGACAGTGATTCCATCACTTCCTTGGGCACACTGTTCACAATGTTTAACCACCCTTTCAGTGAAGAAATTTCTCCTAGTATCCAGTCTAAACCTCCCCTGGCAGGCTAATGGCTGGACTCAATATTGTTAGAAGCCTTTTCCAACAATAATGGTTCTATAGGTTTTTTGGGGTTTTTTTTCATCAGTCTTTTCATTTTGGCCTACTTTCCATGAAATGTGGATCTGTATCACTTGTCTCAACGTACAAATGAATAATAAAAATGTCCAAGCCACTAAAAACCAAAGCCAACAGCTTTTGCAAAGTTAATTCCAGAACAGTTTTTGAATGTGAAATGCAGTTCTTCCAACTGGCTACTCTTGTAAGCCAGACACGAGAGGAAATTGTCTTGGGTGCCCCAAACTTTTAAAGCAACTTCCACCTCCCAACTGCCCCACAACCCTGGAGTGGCCATGTTTTAAAGAGATAGTAATGTTTTTTGGGCACAGCTAGAAATGGCATACAATAATGTTTTGGGTTAATCACGACAGCATACTATGAATCTATTTTCACAGAGGTAGATATTAATCCTACTGTTCTTCATTGTTTTATAATATCATTAGTATCTGAAAATTTAATAGAAAATACTGTCAAAATTATGCTGTCCACTGTTTTGAAATTATATAGATAACTTGAGAAAAATTTCTAAAAACTACTCACTTGAAATACTACAATGATCCAGACTTGTATACAAGCTCTAATAGTCTGAAATAAATTTATTATCAGTTATCTCTCAACCCGACTTTATAATAACCTTTCAGTGTGAGAGTAAAATAAAGGTGTATGCTATAGATATAGCTTTTGTCTGGCTAGTCATCAGGGGGGTGTGTGTGAATGCATAAGCAGTGCACTTGGGTATGTTTTTCCTGGCTGCTGAGGAATTACAAGTCTTTATGAAGATAAGGTAATGCATTGACTTGTGATTGATGGAAGTCCTATTCATTTCACAACAAAGTGTTTCACTCACTTGCAGAATATCCAGGTAGGAATCTCAGTTCTGGAGATCATAAATTAAAATGCCAGGGGAAAAAAGATAATAAAAATGAGAGATTTGATTTAAATATTTCCAAGGGACATTTTTAAATTATTTTTATCTGAAATATATTTACATTTGTTGCTGGTTGAAACTTCTTAATTAGTGATGTGTGAACTCCTTATTTGTCTCCCTGAGGACTATTACCCAAAGAAGAGCTAATGTAGATTTAAGAAAACACAATATATTTTACAAACTTATTCTTTCTGTTTATGGCATCAGATGAAGATTGGTTGACAAAGTGCAACCAGGTGAAAAACTTGGTTTTCACACCTACAAATTGTTCTGGGAAAAGCCAATTTCTTGAATTTATGTAGGTTTCCCTTAAACTTAAGATCTTCCTCCTTTACTTACACATCAAATCACTTGGTGAAGAAAAGCTCACAGACTTCAAAGTCACATTTAGAAAGAGCTAAACCTCCTATTTATGTAAACAAAACTTTTTGTAAGTTTAAAATCAGGGTTGCAGTTTTGGAAGACTTTTTATGCCCATTTGCTAAGGTTATAAGGGTTATTTTTCTATATTTTTGCATATTAATGTCTATGTCTATGTATATGTTATCCTTGGACAATATGTCCTTGAAAAAATTTTTAATTCCCCTCCTGGGTCACTGACCAGCTCTCTAGGAAGATTTTTTTAGGGTTTGACCATTCTCTTTGGGAAGAAATACTTCCTAAAGTCCAGTCTAAACCCACCCTCATGCAGCTTTGAGCCATTCCCATGCATGTATGTATGATGTAGAGAGCAATGAGGTCATACCTCAACCTCATTTCCTCCAAACTACACAAACACAGAGTCCTCAGCCCTCCAAGGACATGCTAGCCTCTTAACCAGCTTTATTGCCCTCCTCTGGATGCATTTAAGGACAGTCACCTCCTTGTTAAATCATGCTGATAGAAATACTGACCAAAACTATCTCTAAAATCAAACCTTGAGCACCACTGCTGGCTGGTTCCAGATGTAAACCTGCTCACTACAACACTTTACCTCTGCTCTTCAGCCAGTTTTTCATGCAGGAGTCACCCATTAAGCAGAATTCGATTTAAAATATGAGTTTTATTTAGTACCAAATAATTAGAAGATCAGTTTTTATTGTAAAGAGTTAAAGTAATTTTTTTCATCTTTGTTTAAATCTAAATTGAAAATTGTCATTCTTTGTGATGATCACAAGGATAGTGATATTTTAATTTTAATTTTACCGTCTTAATATATAAATATGTGGAAATATGGTAGAGACAGAGACAGTGATACATCCAGAGGTAGAGATGGGCAGATATATGCATTCCACAAATTATTTACACAGCTTTAAGAAAAGTAGCTATGTTTTGAAAGCAGTACTTTTCTCTTAATTGTTCTTCTGTGTTACTTAAAAGAACAAAGATGTTTCCGGTTATTTCCTTTATCATTTACCATTATCCTAATCTATCCTTAAATAATGTATATCTATTATCTTCTTAAAATTTCATATCTTTGCAAATGTCAGTAAATTTGTTCTAGGCCCAACAAGAATATTGGAGAAAGTACATGCCTTTAACTTAAATATTAAATTATTAGCATGTGCACAGCATTTTCAATGGAAAGAAAAGCTTTCATACTGAATTTTCTGTCTGTCATATCTAACAAAATATATTAAGGAAATTCTGTCTTAGAGCAGCCAGTTTAGACATCAGGGTTATAATTACTTCCCTCTAAATGTTTTCTCTGTTTGTGTGACTCTTGGGTTAAAGTTTAGTTGAAAATGTGGACCATGTGATCAAGCAGTAATCAAGACATCCTATGCAGTGTGGAAAAGTCTCACCAGGACACCTTGTAAAGCCAATACACTTTCACAACTGCTCTGCTCTTTCATGATGCCTAAAAGAAGGCCAAACTGGCTCTTGAGCCACATCCAGCTGACAAGATTTTTAATTGCAGCCTTCTGGTTACTTTGGGAACTTCTGGAGGAGGAAGGGAAACAACAGTGGTTCACACAATGAAATGCCCAGGATCTGTAGATGCAAACTGCTCAAACAGGTTTTCTTACTCATTTTCCAGAGGCCATCCCTTTCTCAGTCTTTATGGCTTCTTGTGTGTACAACTAAAGACAGAAAAGTCTGCACCAATTCAAGAAAATGGCTTCATTTAAAAAAATATTTTTAGAAAAAATCCCCAACCATTTATTTAGATGAAGAACAAGATAAAGACGACATTTCCAATTTGGAGACCTATCCTGGACTGAGTAAAGCCTGTGTTTTGAGTTGCATTTACTAATCCTTAAACCCTACTATTAAAAGCTACAAAGAAAGCAAACTGCAAAACCATATTTGATTATATCAAATATGTATATATAGCAGATCTATTTAATTGCTTTATACAAATGAAAAGACATAAATTTTCTAATCAGGATGTACAACCCAACCTTTTTTTAAATTGTGAAATGTTTCATTTACTGATGAGAAATATTTCTTTAAAAGAACAGAGTTGTATTATCATTATGTATTTCTCTTTCTATGTAGCTGTTTATGTTCAGATCAATGATCTGACTGAACACAAGTGGATGCAGACATACTGCAGACTTCTACAAGAAAAAGGAGGCTCGTAGGAATGGCAGCTGCTGGTTATGGATTAATGTAAATCAAAGCTGTTAAGATCTAAGACTGATACAATTTCTGCTAGCAAGGCCTAAGAATAGAAATACAACTGTATGAAATATCTCACAATGCTGGAAATAAAAAAAAATAGGCTCAAAGTGTAACAAGTAACCCAAACAAGGTATATTTCTTCGGGCCATTAAGAGTATGTGACATCTTCCACATGTTTGTAATATAGCTGGAAAAATGTGAACTATGGTAAGGAATCTATAGCTAAATGTAGAAGTAAAAAAAAGCTAGCTAGAAAATAAGAAATTTAGATTTTTTAGGAAAAAAGGTCCCTTCCAACCCAAGACATTCTGTGATTCTATGATTTCACAAATTAACCCTAAAAAGCTAAAATGAATTGGGCAATTGGGCAATGGTCCATGTCAGGACACTCTTACAGATGTGATTAACCAAAAAAGAGTACAACAAGGATGAAATGCCAATGCAGTAGTGGAGCCAGCTTGTGCTGTAATTATTATGAATATAGCTGGAATTGGACACTGAGGAGGTAACATGATTTCTATCAGACTATGACACTTGAAAACCTGGGGAAAGAGCATGGAGTGGCAGACAGGCATAAGTCAAAAGACATTTAGCATCACATAAATATTAGTTGCCTGTTTTGAGATTGCTGTATAAAAGTATGTGGCTATTACTCAGGCTACCCCTGAAAATAAAATATTTGTTATTTGTGTAGAACAGAAAATTGAGATGGCACGCTACTGGAAGTAGTAAATAGATTTGGTTTTCAGTTTGAATATTATATTTTTCTTAAAAATCCAGCATGTCAAATATAGATGCAAATTTGACAATATCCCTGTAAGCCATGAAAAAAGTTTTTTTAAATGAAGGGATTAATTACCTGTGACTGTGTAGAAGGATGCTTTCACTCATCCGTCTCATAGGAAGAAACATTGGTTTCCATATTTCTTGGCTTCAACATTCCACACTTGAGTAATGAATTCTGTTTGGATGGCCAGGTTTTGGTAGCAGGATGGCTACAGGGGTGGCCTCTGTGAGAAGCTGCCAGAAGCTTCCCCCAGATTCAAAGGCAACTGGCTCCAGAATGGACCCAGCACTGACAATGCTGAGCCAATCTGTGATGGTGGTAGAACCTCTGGGACAACAGATTTAGGAGGGGCAAAAAACCTGGGCAACTGTAGCTGAACAGAGAGGACTGAGAACATGTGAAAAAGACAGTCCTGCAAACAGTGAGGCCAGTGAAGAAGGAGGGGCAGGTATTCCAAGTGTGAGAGCAGAGATTGTCCTGAAGCTCAGTGAGGTCTGTGGTGGAGCAGAGATCCACCTGCAGCCCATGGAGGGCCTCACACTGGAGGACATCTGCATGTGAGGGAGGATGTGAACTCTTGGGAAGCTCACACTGGAGCAGGAGAGGACTGTGAGGAGTCCTCCCCATGAAGGGGAAGGAGCTGACTGCAGGTCCCATTCCCCATCTCCCTCCAGTGATGGGTGGAGAGGGGAAAGTAGAGAATTTAGGAGTAAAGATGAGTTGAGGAAGAAGGGAAGGAGGGGGGAAGATGTTCTAAGAATTTTTTGATTTGTTATTCTACTGTGATTTGATTGATAATAAATTCAATGAACTTGCCCAGAAATTGAATAAAATTACATATAAAACTTCTAATTTCTTCCCTTTAGAAAGTAAATTTTACTTCTGTTAGATCATGGCCTTAGTTCACTAACATTCCTAGGGAAAGAATGGTGGCCCGTGGCCTACTTGAATCTTCACGCTTGTCTAAATTGTCACTGCATTATTGCATTGAAGAGGTGGGGTCATAATGGACTGTACTGTTTTCAGGTAATGACATTATCTCAGTCTAGCAGAGGGAGTGGTTTACTCAGACCTTACTGTGAAAAACTTGCTTGTAAAAGAGAACACTTTCTGTATCATGCATCAGAAAATGCATAATAGATGGATATAGAGTGTCTGAGAATGAATGCAGGTAGACTTCCCCTGTTCAGAAATTTCATGGACTATTTGCATTCCTAAGAAATGAAAATTCAGTCTGATTACTCATGAAAAATGTAAGAAGAAAAAGATCTCTGACCAACTAGCCATTATTGTGTGGAGAGAGATTTTGTTAGTTTCATTCAATACATATCAGGTACTTTTCTGGTAAAACTTTTCAGGGTTAGTGTTGAAATAACTCTTTAGCATGATAGAATATTTATGTTCTATGTAAATTTCTAGTACCACCATATGTGCCTATTAAGTGTGCAGAAAATGATCTATAATGTGGGTCATGCTTTCTACAATAATTTTGTTGCTGAATTATAGGTAAGAATGATTGTACAGTTTTGCACTGAATTTATTGTTTCTGACATCAGGGTAATAGCACACTTCACAGAGGCATTTGCATCAATTGAGCTGTTCAGGGCAAGCTGGGCTGCTCCTCGTAAAATGGAAGTATTTGTATTCCTGATTTTACCCCTTTTCATAGATCCACTGAAGCTTTTTCCTTGTTCCTAGAATGATATCCAGTCATTGTTGATCTTGAAATTAGCCATAAATTTCTCTGGCATATGATATTAAGTGTCATATTCTTTTATACTGCTTTTACTAATTCCCAAATCATAGCTATTTCTTGCTTCAGGGCAAAAGTTGATCCATGCATCAAAGAAGTTTTCTGGTTATACTGATGCTAGGTGAGAGTTTTTGAAGGCACTAATTTTATGCTATTAAAGAGTAACAAAAGCAGGCCATTCTTTCAGCAGCTTTGAATTTGGAGCAAAGTTACCATTCAGTCAGTTTGGATACAGATATTAAAATGGGACATGGGATCCCCTAGCACAGATCTGTGAGCAAGGAGGAATTGTTTAAATGTGCAGCATGTCAGAAAGAACTCCTCATGAAGTAAATCCTCAGGGAAAACAGACCATTAATCTTGTTCATTAATGACTTTGAGGCATTATGGGCTAACTAGTGTGGGACAGAACAAGCACTACCACAGCTCAGGAAAGAGGTATTTCAGTGATATATTGGAGTTAGTAAAGCTGCAGAAGCACTAATCCTTTCATCCTGATACAACCACTGAAATGCCTGAATGTTTGCTGAAGAATGTTGAATGAATTTAAAGACTCAAACTGCACACTAATAGAATGGTGAGAGCACATGTCATGAAGAAGCAGAAACANAACCAAATCCAACCCCCAACATTGCAAAAAACAAAAATAGTAACTGAAAGAAACATAACAATTTTCAGGGAAAAATTATGACCAAAAACGTTAATAGAATTTAGGGAGATAATAAGGATAATTATTCAAAAGCACCTCCTCCCTCCCCCCCATCCTCCAAAATTAAAACTGAGGAGAAATTACCCTTCCCCTCTTTTACATAGAAGGAGTAGATGAAAGCTCATTTATTGAGAGGACACCATTTCAATAATTTCTGTGAGGAATAGAGTGTATTATGTCACATGCCACTGTTGAGAAAAATATAAATTTTTCTGTGAAATGATTCAGTTGAAATGTGACAAGGTCCTCTCACACATACAGGGTTGCTTCTGTAGTTTTCTAAAAATCTACTTTGGTGTATGATATGTTTTAGTGAGTTAATATGAAATGAATGATGCTTCCTCCAGTCTATAGGCAAGCCTTAGTTGCACAATATTCAGCTTATGGCCTGATATCCTGTGGGAAATTAAATGAGCATGTGAAACAATCTTATAATTTCTTGAGTCAAAAATTATTTGAGTTTCTCCTTAGCTAGAGACATTGTTTTAAGCTCACTGAGAGAACAGTCTAATGTCAATTCGTGCCTGAAAATTTCTGTGCTAAGGGTCTCTCCTGAATTTACTGAAAAATACAAAAATTAAAGACACTGAGTTTCTATGAAATTAATGCAATGAATATACACAAGTTTAATCCCAAAGTTTTGAAGAAGTGCTGTATTACAGAGGGTTCTTTATGACTATTGCTCTCTGTTATTTCCAACTGGAAGTAAGACATGGAACATGTCAGACTCATGTTTTGTATTTATCTGTGGCTGGAAAGCTGCCCAGGAGAAAAAGATCAGTTCAAACACCTGTCTGAACATGAGCCAGCTGTGTGCCCAGGTGGCCAAGAAGGCCAGTGGCATTCTGGCTTGTGTCAGAAATAATGTGGCCAGGAGGGTGAGGGCAGTGATTGTTCCCCTGTAGCCAGCAGTGTTGAGGTCAGACTTTGAATACTGTGTTCAGTTTTGGGTTCCTCACTCCAAAAAAGACACTGAGGTGCTAGGGCATGTCCAGAGAAGGGCAACAGGGCTGGTGAAGGGTCTGGAGTATAAATCCTAAAAAGAGTGAATTAAGGGGCTAGGGTTTTTTAACCCAGAGACAAGGAGGCCCAGGGTGACCTTATCACTCTCTACAGCTGCCTGAGAGGAGGCTGTAACCAGAGGGGGTCAGTCTTTTTTCCCAAGTAACAAGTGATACAACAAGAAAAAATGGAGTCAAGTTGCACCAGAGGAGGTTTAGATTGGATATTAGAGATAAATTCTTCACTAAAACAAACAGAGCTCTGGCATTTGAATACACTATCGGGGGAAGTGGTGGAATTCATCATCCCTGTAAGTGCTCAATAGGCATGTTCATGTGGTACTTGGGCACATGGTTTAGAGGTTAACATGGAGGTGCTGGGTTAATAGTTGGACTCAATATTAGAGGTCTTTTGCAAACTGAAGGACTGGTTCTATGATAAGTTAGGTGTTTCACAGTGTTTAGTTATGCCAGCTAAAACTGTTTGGAGAAAGGCAGCTCCTGTCTGTCAGCCAAGAGAGGTGGGGGTTTTTGGTACACTCAAAGCAAGATAATTGAGTATGTGACTGCAAAAGAGTTCATGTCAGTATAACTTACATCAGTTATGGACTTGGAGCTGTTATTAATTTTAGGCAGTAGCTGCTCTAAATTAGGAGTAAAATTTTTTTTTAAATTAACAATTCTAGCTGCCACAACCACTCTGGAAAATCTCTAAAGGCTAGACCTAGTCTGAATCACAAAATTTCCAACTGATAATAAAAAATCCCTATTACTGTTTGCTACCTTTTGTAATAAGATCTCATCAGTGCTTACTATCTAGAAGGGGTACAAGGGCAATGAAACCCTGAGTGACAAATCAAATTAAAATAAAGCATACAAAGCATACAACATGAAATCAACCACACAGCTTTCTTTACTTGCAGCTGTAGAATTACTGATCAAATATATGTGTGATTCATTTGTTGATTGTTTGCTTTCCATTTTTTTAGCCTGTGGCTTTTTTTGTGCGTGTGTGTCATGGGGGAACATCTGAATTGGTAAAGAAGGAACAAAAATTCATAGGGGAATGTTAGTTAAGATAGAACTCAGTGTTGTACTGAAGCAGGAAAGATTCCCTTATGTATGTGTGGACCATTTCTGACTCTCCTTCTTAAATTAAATATGACTCAATTAAAAAATTTTTGCATTTTAAGTTTTTTTAATTCATTGCTTGTTTATGGAGAGAAATATTTTGTGAATTTAATAATTCAAGTGGTTTAAAATTTTTCAGTCAATAGAAGTATTTTCAATTTAAAAAAAAGGGAATAAAAGAAAAGAAATTAAAATAATAGAAAGAGAAAGAAACAATTTAACCCAAACCCTGAACTATGTTGCATGTATGTTTTCTATATGGATATTCAAAGATAAATATGTTATATATATTTATAATTTTTATCTTTATAATATGTAAGAAATATCATGTGGAAAATGTGATATTTTAAACTCACAAAGAACTAATTATCCAACTGTATTATGAAACTACTTGGATATAGTTTTACTGTAATAATTTTAATTAGGGTCAAAGTAATGCAGCAAGAATCACAGAGCTACAAAACATTTTTCTTTCCTTGTATAAATTACTTTTGGTTGAATGGCTGGTTAAAATGATTAAATGAATAATCCATACCTGTTAAATGAAAATAGTTCTTGAAACAGAAGTAATTTCTGTGCAGCTCCAATCTGAGTCATGGATAAATGCAAATGAAAACTTATGCTGATGTGATTCTGATATTGGTTTGCATGGTTAATTTTTTAATGAAATTTTCAAAAAAACCCCATTAATTAGGATTGAATATAATTTTACTCTATAGAATATTTATTTATTTTATATAATGAAATTGCATTTGTTTTTCAAAGAATACTCTGTGGTTTTATCTATCAAAATAAATTAAAAGGATACTAAGATTATTCTGTAGGAATGCAATACAGTTTCTCCTTTTCTAAAAGAAGATAATTATATGCAAAATGCTTATTCAGAAGTGGCAAGCTTCCTCTACTTTGGTACACCTATAGTAGTTTTTTAGAAGCCTATTGACTACTGCTTGAGACAAAAAACTATGTGAGATCTTACCTTAAAAATTTAACAATATGTACAAACAAGTTCCAGGTCCTAAGACTATGGTTTGACTCTAATTTAATTTTAGAAACGTATCTTTTGAATGTAAAGTAGCCTATGACTAAAATACTACATACATAACTTATTGACTAAAAGAAATTTTAAAATGTCATGCATTTCTTGTCAGCTTTGAAGTCCTGAGTCGGAAGCTTGATATTTATTGTTTTTTAAAAATACCTTCCTTCCTTCCTTCCTCCCTCCCTCCTTTTTTCCTTCTTGACTTTTTTCTCCTTATATTTTTTCCCTTGTGTCTCTTCTTGAAGTGAACATTGGAAATGGGGTAAACATTCTTTTCTTTCTGCTGGGACCATTTTTCACCCTTAATGTCAGGAGCTTGCAAAGCATTTTAATTTTCACCTTGTCAATCTGTAGAGGCCAAATACCCAGAGTTAAAATAACAGTATTACTGAAAGTCAGAGGGGTTGAAGGATGCCAGTATGTGGTGCTGAAAGCTGGGAACTGCTAAAATTTCTGCCATATGCTTAATACATGAACTTGAATAACTTCAGTTGTATCTCTTTGCATGGCTCCTACACTTAAGGATCTGAAATGCACTTTCACACTTACGGTTACCTTTCAGAGTGTGATTAGGTGTCCAACTTAGCATAACCACATTACATGGTTTTGTCCTATATTTATGGCAAGCAAATCTGTGACTTTCACAGATGAGCTGCCTTTGATACTACAGTTTTAGTGTGCTTTTTCTCCATAAAATATATAAAACAAGGAAAGCTTTACACCAAAGTAATTTTGATCCTGAAACTCATGCCTGAAACAGAATGATTGGGGTTGGAAAGGATGCCTGGAATTCACCTAGTCCTATCCCTCTGCTAAAGCAAGTTCACGTGGAACAGGTTGCACAGGATCACATCCATATGGGTTTTGAACATCTCCAGGGAAAGAGACTCCACACTGTCTCTGGGGAGCCTATTCTGCTGCTCAGTCATCCTTAAAGTTTCTTCCTCATATTCAGATGGAATTTCCTGTGTTTCAGTTTGTGCCTGTTGCCCTTTGTCCTGTCTCTGTGCACCACTGTAAACATCCCCTTGACACCCACTTCTAATATATTTGTATGCACTGATAATATCCCTTCTCAGTCATCTCTTCTCTGGGCAAACAAGCCTAGCTTTCCACATAAGTGATGTGCTCCAGACTCCTAATGAACTTTGTAGCCCTCTGCTAGACCCACTTGGTCTTAGGTGAACTGCTGTGTCCTTTAGCACTCCTAAGTGTTCCCCATAGAAGCCCATGAATCATTCTAAATGAACTCTGATCTGCTTTGACCAAGGGAAAAAATCTTCCTTTCTCCAGGATTTTCTCTTGCCTCTAAGGGCTGAGATTCCTATGGGCTGGCCTTAGGAGGGAAAGAATGAATCTAAGAAGGCATTCAGTAATGCTGCTTTTGCTGTATTCATCAAAAAGTCACCCACCTCATCCAGCAGTGGGACCATGTTTTCTCTAATCTTTCCTCTGCTACTCATGTACTTGAAAAATCCTTCCTTGTTCTTGACATCCCTTACTACTTTTGATTCCAAACTAACCTTAGCCTTCCTCTTTGCATCCCTGCATACTCTGACAATGTCCCTGTATTCCTCCCAAGTTACCTGCTTCTTTTCTTACAGTCTGTAAACTTCAGTTTCAATTCAGCCAGAAACTCCTTGCTCATTCATACAAGTCTCTTACCCCCTTTGCTTGCATCATTGGGATGTACTGATCTGGAGCTTGAAGGAAACAATGCTTGAATATTAACCAGCTTTCTTGGGTCCCATGATACTCTACCATCAAATGTCTGAAGAGGCCAACATCTGCTCTCCTGAAATCCAGAGTAAGAAGCTTGCTATGGGCTCTCCTTACCAATCAAATGATCTTGAACTCCACCATTTCATGGTCATTGCTGCCAAGGCTGCCCTCGAGATTCCCATTCCCCACCAGGCCTCCTTTTTGGTGTAAACAAGGTCCAGCACAACACCTCTCCTTTTTGGCTCCTGTATCTCTTGGAGAAGCAAGTCCTCATCAACAAATCCCAGGAACCTCATGGATTTTTTATGCCCTGTTATGTTGTCCATCCAACAGATTTCAGAGTAGTTGAAATCCTCTGTGTGGATCAGGCCTTGTGAGTGTGAGGTTCCAATCTGTCCATAAGGGGCTTTATCAGCTCAACTCAAGAGAAACTTGTTAGAAAATAATTATCTACATTTTAAAAAGATATGTCAAATTTTTGAAATGTGAGAGATGAAACAAAGTATAAGAACACAAGAAAAAATTATTGCTGGTTAGATACTAAATGTTGGAATTCCATAATCAGCTCCATCCAACTCGTTTCCTGGAGCCTCCTTTCTCTCTGGCTGAGATGCCTGCTTCATAGTGTCTGTTTTATGTTTGCTCTTGGTGCTCTGTTCGTTGACCAATTTGAAAGATAAATGAAGTATTAAAGAAGCAAGAGCAGCTGAGCCACTGGCTTCATCAGAGTGCTCGGGGACTATCTTCAGCTTTTGATAAGACTGTCACAGCTTGTGATTGCATCTCATAACTGTTTCTTAGTTACCACTCACAATCAAATTCAAAATGCAGGAACTGTGGGAAAGCCAGATAATGACCTTGGCAAGTGTCTAGGAACAGAACTGAGAAATTATTTACAGCACTTGCCTTCAAGGGATAATTTGGCAATAGAACTACAAAGTAGGTTTCTATGGGCAATGCTGAAATTAGTAATAGACTTTTAAATATTAAAGCCCCCTAAAAATAACCACAGAGGGAATAAGGGATAAAAACCTCTGGGACCTATTTTCCACCTCGGCTGGCAACATACAATTCTTGGTTTAATAACAAAAGACATCTTATTAAATTATATTATGGTGAGTCTGTTGCTTAGTGCAGGTGTTAGGCTGGTAGTGTTGCTAATACCTACTGTAGCCACACATGCTGCTATGAAAAGCTAGCCAATATTTCAGTACAAATGGCATGCATATATTATCTCTCAGTGTTCTGAGATCATCTAATTGAATTTAATGTTTGTAAAAAATGCCTTCAAAGATTTTATAATATTCAGATACATTTTTTATACATATCAATATAGATGTTCAAAGATCACCCTTCAAATCTGTATTTAAGAATGAAAGGCCACAAATAATTCAATGTGATTTAACGCGATGACAGTTTGAGTCCTCAGATTGCAAGGACTGGTGTGTGTGTGCAACAAACATAATTCCAAACCATACTTCTTCAGTTTATAATAGATCAATTTTTCAAATGTTTAAAAAAAATGTGTTTTAATACCACAATGGGAAAAAAAAATAATCACCAACATCACTATAAAATTACTAAACTGAATGTCCAGGACAAAGATCTCCAATGTTCTATTTCATATTAGACTAAATATTCTCATTCATGCTTTGTCAATAAATTACATGAAAAAGCTTAATATACAAATAAACCATGTTGAGTCAAATGTTTTCAAATATGCTGACATTCTCAAAAAAGGGACTCTGGTTACCTCATGTTTTAGTACCATTATAATGAGTTTACAAATACCTGTGGTTTATCAGATGATGGAAAAATTTTATTACAGAGCACTGAATCTAAAAATGACAAATAAAAGGTACCATAATCTACAAATAGTGAAAGAAAATATATTCTGCTCATATTCAAACTTTTTTGTAGTCTCTGAAGGTGCTAGAAGATCATCAATTTCTCATAAGAAAATGCTCTTCTAAACATTGCTATAAGAATCACCCACTTTTGTCAGGATTAATATCATCCTTGCTGACCTTGTTCTGGAAAACTTCACAGTGTGTGGCTGGGGGACATTGGCTCTAATGAGGCAAAGATTCTCTGAAACAAACTTATGTACCTTTTTCATCAATCTTTAACCTACTCTCTGTTCAGGCAAATATGGTAAAAATTATAAATGAGATATATCTGAAAGAGTCAAAACTTGCTATTTCTGCCTGCTGAAACCACCCTTAGGATGGCTTTCAATGAGACTGCTTGTATCTTAGATTTTCTTTTGTTCATCATCAGGAAGTCCTGAATTGTACTGTGCCAGTGTCGTGGTTTAACTCTAGCCAGTAACCAAGTACCACTCAGCTGCTTCCCCCACCAGTAGGACTGGGAAAAGAATGGGAAGGGCAAACGTTAGTTAACCTGTGGATCAAGTGAAAGACCGTTTAATAGGGAAAGCTAAAGCTGTGCACACAAGCAAAGCGAGGAATTAATTCACTCCTTCCCATGGGCAGGCAGGTGTTCAGCCATGTCCAGGAGAATAGGGACCCATCACATCTAACAATGACTTGGGAAAACAAGCGCTCCAAAATATCCCCTAATTCCTCCTTCTTCTCCCCAATTTACATACTGAGTATGGTATCCTATGGCCTGGAATATGTCTTTGGTCAGTTGGGGTCAACTGTCCTGGCTGTGTTCTCCTCCCAGCCACCCATGCAACCCCAGCCTCCTCACCAGTATGGCAGTACAAAAACCAGAGAAGACCTTTACTCTGTGTAGGCTCCTCCCAACAAGAACAAAAACATCTCTATATTATAATCCCTTTATATTCAGCACAAATTCAAAACATTGCCTCATACCAGCCACTGCAAAGAAAAATAACTCTACCTCAGCTCAAACCAGTACAGACAAGTCATTGAACTAACGCTGCATTTCTGAGCTGATCAAAGTATGTATTTATTATAGAAGCTCCCTTTTTTTTTCTCCCTGTTCATCTTCCTTACAGACCAGTTGTGAGCTGTAATTATTTTCTCATTAGCTGTAATTGCTTGAAGGATTTCTAATATATATTAAGACAGACTGAGAGGATTTATTATCTTATCATGCTGGGTCACCTCATACGTGCTACCATTTATTCACATGGTATGACTATCTTTCTGTAATCCAGTACCTCACCATCCTTCCAGACTACAAAATACAAGCAGGCTTTGCAAAGAATAGTTGTAAGTAATGGGTCCTGAAGAATATGAAGTAAGGAGTGCACAAGCTTACTTATTCCCTTTCTTTTCTCTTTCCTCTCATGAATGTTCTTATTGCTAGTTATGAGGTTTGACTCCAGTATTTCTTGAAAGAAGGTATTCCTGGTCTTTTCTGCATAGCCTCTGACTAGGACCCAGCTGGACATCCAGCTGGTGTGGTAAACACCACAGTGCTGCAGTGCCAGTCTGTGGCCTTCATATACATTTGTTATGGCCAATCACCAAAAAATCAGAATTGTGTTCCCTGAAAATCATAACACTGTCCTAAAACAAGGCATTTCCTCTACAGTCAAATCTATTCCTTACTTCTTTCTTGATTTTTCTAGTCTTTAGGTCAAATTTGTTCAAATGTTCACCTTTTTTTTCCAACCCAAAGGGGAAAATTGTGAACTGCTATAAACAGAGTTGTATGGATTTCAGGAATATTTCACAGTTAATGTTGAGTATTTGTAAGGACAAAACCCTAACATTCTGCTGTGTGTAGTGCATACAGATTTTCACCTAGATAAAAGCAAAACAAATTAAAACAAACAAACATACAAAACAGCAGAAAAATTGGATGGTAGGGAACCTCGAGGCTGAATTTAATCATAAGGACTCTCTATCCTGCACAACCTTCATTCAACTTTGCCTTGTCAAAGTCTGCTCGTAATTTCATGCTTATATGGTGGGATTATGAATATAGTCATTCATCTGTGAATATCAGGGATTCAGGTGAATTAAAAGCTCTTCCACAAACATTCATACAACAAAACACCTGTACAAATGTCCATGATGAAATTCAGATTGAAAAGAGTACAAGGGTAGAGCTTAATTTCACAGCTCATTGAAGTCTTTGAGAGCCTTTAAAGTGAATCCAATGGGTTTGTTCAAAGAATGAAGTAGTATAGAAGAGTACTCAAATATGTCCCAAAGGCTGTAGAACTTTACTCACATTAGAATGATAAGTAGATAGATGTGACTTAGATTTGTAAAACAGCTAAGTGAGGTTATGGACATGAGCAGGTTACCCTGGAATAACTAATTATGATGTATTAGCTATTCCACAGTAATAGCCTTTCTGAAAACACTCATCCTGAAGTAAACAAAACACTGTATGACGTGGTATATGCCCTGAGTGAAATGAGGTTAAACTTGTTCTAGAATAGACAGATGACAAATACACTGCTGAAAAGTACCTATTTCAGTTGTCCCAAATAATAACTTTTTGGATCTTGAGATCTTATTTTGAGGTTTTTTTATTATAGTACTTCATAGTTCAGTAATGTCAAATAACTGGATCAAATTTATCTTCACTGAGATTGAGGATGAAAAAAACACCTGAAACAATTATGAATCTGAGATTCAAGCTTTTGTAAAACACTGAATAATTTTAAGATCAACCTGGCATTTGGCTAACAAAGCATAAGACAGAAATGGAACTAAGGCAACATGCTTAGTTATCAATGTTATAAATCAGGAGGAGCAGAGTTCACCAGTCCCATGTGTTATTATTACCTTAACATATTTGCTCAAAGTTCAGCCATGACTGCTGCAGAAATAATTTCTTTTTCAGAAAAGCAGTAATTGGAAAATTGTTCTACATTTTAGCAGCCTTTGTTAGAGGACTTTTAAAAGTATATTATTAGCACAGTATTCAATGTTAATTTCCATTTTTATTACATTTGTTCTGCTTCTGTTCCAGAGTCGACTGAATAGGTGCCTATGGGCCATCACTATGTTTTAAATATAGATAAGATACATAAGAGTATCAAAAGAAAAAAGAAAAAATTTGATTGCATGTCAAATTTACCATCCCTTTTTGAAATTACTGCTTTGTGTTACAGATTCCTGAAAGAGGAATATGGCTGATAAATTATTCCCTTGTATAGGTTTCAGCACCATTTCTTACTTTCTTTTTTTAGATTCAGATTCCAGGCAAGGCATTTTGTTTAAATGAAATTTTAAAAGCTTACATAAGAAATACATATATATATATACACTTATATGCAGAGTTACAATATACATGCTGAAGAAGTATGATATTTGAGTTTATTATCCTATACCATTAATCAAGGATGTTATCTGGAAATCAGGACTTATAACAGTGATTGCAAACATTTTCTTTTAACAATAAATATCAATGTTTAATTTAATTATGTGTTAATATTAGTGGATGTAACTCACATTATGTTTGCAAGATGCATGTCTCAAACAGTCCTTCTTTCTTGTATTAATAGCTTACTGTTGTGGTAAGGCTACAGGAATTTAGTATAAAATAAATCCCCTTCATTTGCCTCCCCAGGGATATACAAGTTCACGTGTTAATGGGGCTTAATGAGGGTCCTGTCAGGATTTCCAGCTGACAAAAGAGGTAGAATAAACACTTGTGTTAGAAAACCCTCCGGTCCCTCTCCCTCCTGCAGCTGTGGTCCCGGCTCGGTGTGTGTGGGACCTGCCGGGTGCTCCCAGTCCAGGGCAGACACAGACAGTCCCGTGCGTGCGTGTGAGCTTGCAGGGTAGAGAGGGGTGAGGTCCTAACAGAAGTAGGGTCTCTCGGGGAAAGGATGAGGGAAACTGACTTCCAGCAGAACAAGCAGTTTATTGAGCTGCTGCACGCTGAAAGCCCGGAACAAAGAGTGGCAAGTATTTTTAAAACCTTCCCCTGGGTAGGGATAACTTGGAATTGACCAATGAGACACAGACCACTGGTGAGTGACATAGTGACAGCAACCAATAACTTTCAGGCTTCTATGCATATGGAAGTCCTCATTAAAACTTCCCGCTCGCCCCAGGGGAGCAGAGTTCATGGTGCCAGCACCATGGGCTCCCACACACTTAGGTCCTTCATGTCCTGAGGTGGCAGTAAAGGCTCTCTGACCTTCATCAGTGGATCTTCATACACACCCTTACCTCCTTAGCAAAGCAGATTTATAACAAGGCTTCTTTTTAAGGGTGAAGGGAGAGGGGGCTGTTGACTGGTAGAGAGACACAGTTCTCTTCTGGGCCTAACTGGAGCAACATCAAGTGGAGAGACATCCTCTTCTCTCCAGACATCACTCAGCTGTTAGGCCTTGTTTGAGCCAGGTGTGAGATAAGCAAGGGGCCAGGCTCCTGTTTTTCTAAACCACCCTCACCATTTTTTCAGCTTTTTGAAGAAACACTGGAAAATTCTGGCCACTTACCCTACTATTGCAGACAGGTGTTTGCAAAGTCAGTCTTAACTTGCAATTAGAATGCTACCTGTAAGAAAATTCCTTCAGGGCCATTTTTTTCTCTGTGAGTCAGTGAAATAATTGAGGAAAATGTGGCCTATTACATTATGATCTGTGATTTAGCTAAAGAAAATAAATTGATTAATTTCTTTAGTGCACCAACAGACCATGGGTAGATAATCAGATGACACACCTTGTGGAACAGGGTTTTCCATTTAAAGGTAGCTATATGTAAGCCAGAAGATTATTTTAATTCATTATATTTTTAAGTGCAGTCTTACACTACACTTAAAGGACTGTCAAATGAATCTTGATAAAGAAATGACTATTAGAGAAGACAGTAAGATAACCTGGTAACAACATTTCTGTCAGTGTAGTTGCAATATTTCACTAAGATCCAATATCTCTGTAATAATAACATAAAGAGATAAGGATAGTCCTTTTAGAAAAGCAGGAAGAAGAAAAAAGAAAGATGAAAGAAATGGGAAACACCACTGCCCCACTCCCAGCACTTCCAAAATGCCATTCTATTGGCAGGAAAACATTTGCAAAAAAATAAAAATTATGTTTTCCTTGACAGTTATATCTTAGCATTCAGAAAACAGCTTAAAATAACAGGAATTTCTGTGAATAATGGAACAGTTGTTGGTATATTGAGATCCAATTCTATGTTAAGGTATTATTGGCAAAAGACCTTTTTCTGAGACATCAGCTGTAAGCCATAGAGTCAAGAACTGGAAATGTCAGTAGTACAAAGAATTTGAATGTGCTAACAAATAAATAGACAATGTGCTATCTCTGTGAAAAGGGCAAAACTAATGCTATTGTATTTCAAGTCAAATATTTACAGGACTGTGTAAGAATTTCCGTCCCCTGCAGGGAGAAGAAGATGTGGCAAACCACCTTTGTTAAGTAGATAAGGGCACAATGTACAAGAACCTGAAAGTCATGAGGCTTGGTCATTCTGTACTGACCAATTTACTCCAGCCATGACATTTCATGCTAGAAAGGCTCTTTGATCTATGAAAAATAAGGCATTTGAGGAAGAATATCCTAAACAAGTGTATCACAGAGATACCTATGTCCCATGGCACAGGTAGAGAAAATTTGCTAACCTATGCATCCCCATGGGATAGACAGATAGATGCATGCAAATGCCAATCAACATATGGAATTATGAAGCAGATGGAGTATCCTGGACAAAATTTAAGTACTACTACTATCAAATTGCTGTGAAACTGACATTTTACTGCAGGAGCATTAAAGAACAGAACCTTCTTTTCAAGCATATTCTCATATGCTTGTATATGATAGAAGTGATGTATACTGTCATGTGTGCATCGAAAAAATCAGATCAAAATCATCTCACTAAAAAAAAAAAGTTTTATGTACATTTCCTCAGTGAATTTATGTTGTTCTATTCAAAGTCTTTAAAGTAGGCAGCAAATAAGCTTGCCTTGTCTGCACATGTACATACATATATATAGCATATGTGTGCATATATATATATAAAAGCAAATGTTTATTTTTAGAACAACAAATATCTTAACAATCTAGTTCAAGAATAACTGCTAGTATAGACTTTTTTTTTTTTTACAGAAAATACAGGAAAGGAAAATAGCACAGTCAGAATACTTCTATAGAGAAAAACTCTTCATAGTACTCATAGTATAATTAAATATAAGCCATGCACAATTCTTAGTCTCTGTGCTTTATCCTGGTTTTATGCTCCTCCTTTCCTTAATTTTCCCATGCAACTACTTCTCTATGCTGCACATTGTCTCTGATTTTTTGAAGACCCCTCCTATCATACCAGGCATGCTTTTTTCTACACAACATCAGTCATAAATGAGTAATTACAGTTATAAACATCCTTACAGATAATAACTGCTTATTACTGCTTTCTATATAAACTATGGTTATATCACATAAAGATGAACTGGTGCAAAGGAAGGGCCATCTGAATATGAAGAAAAACTTTACTGCGTGACTGAGGATTGCAACAATCTGCTCAGAGAGGTTATCTGGACATAATCCTGTGCCTTGTGCTCTAGGATGAGCCTGCTTGAGCAGGGAAGTTGGATCAGGTGGTCCACTGTGGTTACTTCCAACCTAACTCATTCTGTGATTCTGTGAAAGTAGGAAAAAATGAGCCACAGACACCTGATCAAACAGAGAAAATATAAATAATGGTGCAGAAAAGTTCAGGCATTATTACAGGGCTCATGATGATGGTGTTTCCCTTTTTTATCCTTGAAGGATAAAAGGTTGATCACAGTTATGGGTAAATATTGAATTGCAGTAGAGATGATGAGAAAACAATATGCTCTCAATTTAAGGAATTGTCTGATGCCAGAAAACTCATATATACTGATACTTTTCATGTGTTCTGCTGCTGCAAGTCAAGATTTTGTTAGAAGCATTATCTGTATAAAACTATTATCTGTGAAGTTATGCATGTATTAGCCATGTATGGAGCACAGAGGAGCTAAGGGGGAATTCCTAAGCAGCACAAATGACTCAGTGTGAATTCACATGGATTATTTCACAGAGAGAGGGAGAAGAGAGGTATCTTGGCTCATATGAAGATCTTGCCCAGAGCTAAGGAGTTTAAACATAATATTTGATAGTGTCAGGCCTTAGACTAATATTCCCTTAGACTCAGTTTGTACATGAATAGATCCACTGATAGAAATACCAACACATCCCACATTTGTATCTGTTGAGACACAACAATTCTGTACTGGGAAATAGAGCTTTTGTTTGTTCTATGTGGATATCTTGTGTTTACATGAATGTAGGTAAAAGGAAAACACTGTTGAAATAATGTTCATCCTGTAAAATACTAATTTATAATTTGTAACATGATCCAAAGAAAATAAAGTCCTTGAAGCTCAAATATCAGTTATGATATAAAGACATAGTAATTAAAATATAAATAAGGGTGCTAAAACAACACAAAATACCTGCCATTAAATACTTTATTTTGTATTTATAGAGCTAAAGAAGTGTAAGAAGTTCAATGTGGGGTTCTATGAGCTTGAGAGATCTCTAAGTCCAGAGCAACTCTTTGAACATGCAGTTTATTGCAAAGGCTGTGGGTAACAAAGAGGGGACTTACCCAAACTGCCACAGCTAGGAGTAAGCCCCAGAGAGGGAGAGAGAGAGAGCAGGGAAGAGAAAGCAAGCAAGCACAAGCTTGTGTGTGTGTGTGAGTCTGTGTGTCTGTGAGTGTGTCTGTGTGTCTGTCTGTGTGTGTGTGTGGGTGCATGCGTGTCTGTGTGTGTGGGGTTGTGTGTGTGTGGTAGTGTCGGTGTGTCCTTGTTACAATACATTATATCTTTCTCTGTGTTGAATATTACAATTTACAATAACTAATCAGTATCAGACACAAATCCCATAAAATTTACATATAGCCTATAGGAGTTGCTACATTACCATATTTGTTACATTTTTAAAACCTACTTAAAATCTAATTCCAAAACCTCTTTTTTCTTCCTTGCCACTTTGCCAGGGTCTCCTTCAACCTTTGGACTTTCCAGCATTCTTCACTTTCTTAGGGTATTGTTTAATCAAGGGAGATTCTCTTGGCTGGGCTAAGCCTTTGTCTTTTAGTTACTCAGTAACTATCTGCCCGGCATCTTAGATGTGAAGTTTTCCCTAATTTCTATTCTGCTTATAGGTTTTATATTATCTGGTCTTTTTGCCAAACATAATTTTAAGGCTGTCCTCTTTTATCCTTCCCAACAAAGAAGAAGCTTTCAAATTATTTATTACATTTTATAAATTGTGCAGTTATTCATGAGATATCTTTGATGACTGGAACAAGTGAGGAGCTTTTATTTGAACAAATTGTAGTAGGGGTGGTATATTGTTCTGTCTTTGGGACTGGCTACAAATCATACATGCAGCCTCTAGAATACGTTGACAGCTGTCTGTAAAACAGCATACAACTAGAGAGGCAACTGTAATACTTACAGAAGAAGAATGATATAAATAAACAGGGCAGGAGAGTGTTTTTACTCCTTTATAAGCCTTTATTAAAAATCAGATGGCTCGAGGGGTTCCAGGGATCTTGCCTACACTGCTGCTCTGCCAGGGAGGAGGTGCTTCGGGCCTGCTGTGCAGCACAGGTCCAGGAGTCCAACCTCACAGGAGCCGTAGGAACTCGATTTTAGCTTGGGTGGTCTAGGGATGTCATCTTTATTAGGTTCTTTTAAGCTCATGGCGAGGTGGGGGGTGTGTGGGCAATTGGTATCTATACAGGCAGTAGGGTCCTGCCCATACAATGGTACCCTTTATATTCTCTAATTTTGATTAGGCTCGTTGTAGTTGAGGTTCTTTGCTCTGGATCACACTTCCAGGTGTAGAGAGGCGCTTGGGA